>QVXC01000451.1:0-27443 GCA_003501895.1 Phaeosphaeria sp. A1 3.1a | reverse complement strand
ACCCTCCACCCCCTCCACAACCCATGCACGCCCTGCCCCTTCCTCATTCGACTCGGCCTCTCAAAGCCCATAGCCTTTGCGCTCGCGGCCCTCGCCGCATCCGGTGCCGAAACACTGATTCCCTCTTCCCGTGCGATGAACCACATGGAGCCCAACACGCCGCGGTATGGACCGGGCTTGATGATAGTCTTGAAGCTCGCATCGTCTTGGTCGTAGCTTGGGGATTTCTGGCGGGATGAGGTGGGTAGCGAGGTGTGGGATTGGTATGTGTCGTGATCTTGGAGGACGGCGACTTGGCCTCTTCGGAGCACGGTCTCGAGAGGGAGGCGGACGAAGAGCTCGGCTGTTGAGGAGAAGAATGTCGCGAAGGAATATGTTGTGGGGGTGAGGAGGGGGTCGACGCTGAGTGTAGACCTGAGCACAAGAGGGGTAGATGTCGAGATTAGAGTTGGGACGCATGCGTTGAGGAGGGTGGATGCGAGGAGGCGTGGGGAAACGGTCCATGAGGGGAGGAGGGAGAGGCAGGGGTAGATGGAGCGTGGGGATGAGGAGATTGGTGTAACGATCAAGCGCGTGCGCACGAGGTCGAGGGGCGCCAGGATTGTTGCTGCGATAGCGGTGGCAGCGACTGCGACGGCGAGGGATGTGATGGGGCTCGGGCTATCCATTATGTCAAGGCCGCCCATGCCGCTGGCGGAGGAAACGAGACCTGGGTCCGGCACATTGAGGATGGCGGAAATGGCGCTGCGGAACCAGCTCTCGGTCGTTTTGAGGAGGAAGTTGTAGATGAAGGTCACGTTTGTGCCTTTCCAGACGCCCCATGCTGACTCTTTCTGCCACAGCTGTGCAATTACCTCGAGCAGCGAGTCGGGGCGCTTGAGGTCGAGTTTGCGGGGTGTTGGTGGTGGAGCACGTGTGGGCGTTTCTGAGCGCGAGTGACTTTGCTGTCGTCGTGACCGTTTACTCGGTGATTGTGACCGTGGTTCGTTAGGCGAGTAGCCATGTTGTGTGTGCCGTGGTGCTGTGGATGTGAAGTATCCCGGCGAGTCTTCGTCGCTCTCTTCCTCTGACGGATACTGCGCGCGTTAGCAATATTCACATGTCAAATCCTCACACTACTAACATCTTGATATTTCCCGCTGTGGAAGCTGTCTGGCCTGCTTTTGCTTCCCCATTCCTTTGGCGAATTCAACCTGCTGAGATTGGGCAGCTCCCCGGTCGCTTCGTGTATTTGCAATATCGTCTTCGCAACCTCGAATGGCTGGGCCAGCAACACACTGGTGTAATTCCACAGCGCCTGGTCCAGCAGTCTCTTCGCATGTCCCGCTACAGTTGGCGATGTCTCAGGAAAGTACGAGTCATAGTCGAGGTCACTCAGCATATCGCGTGCCTGGCTGCCCAAGCTTGCTGTTTGCCCGCGGGGAGTGTACGGCGCCGCCGACAACGTCTGGTTCTGGGGCACATCTGGCGGCAGTCCTATTGAGGGCGGAATGTAGTACGGCCGCAGCGGGTTGGGGCCATCGCGCGAAGTCGCCATGGTGAATTCACTGTTTGTTGTAGAAAATTACGAAGATCTCCGCGATTATGCGGTGTACAAGGCGGATGTCCCACTGTGACGGGTAGTGTGTTACTGCGGGGTGGTCCGTGCTCGTTGCCGTTGACGTTTCACAGCATTCGGAATTATTCGCTGGACGACGACTGCTCTTTCGGATTCTCTTACCGCACATTCCTTTTCGACGTGTTTATGCGCATAATGGCTTCACGAAGGACATGTATTACCGCCTTTAGACGGTCCGAGGCGTTTTTGTCGCACAAGACGGGCACTTCATCGTCGGGTCTACAGAAGTTTTCAAGACAGTCGAGCAATTGGACATGTCCTGCGCCACAACAGAGCAACGGAGTGAAACAAATATCACTATATTCCTCCCGAAAATTCATTGCCACACCATCATCAACACTGCGCATTCAGCGCCCCTTCTCCTCATCCCCCGCATCCCGCCACGGCCATCTCGATACCCCAGCGCCTGGCGAAGAGTCAGTCTCACAACCACTCAACCACTACACCATGCTCATATACTTGTAGACGCACAATAACCTTCATCGACAAAGAAGGCCAGTCCCACACCTTCGATGTCGCCGATGGCGCCAACCTGCTCGACATCGCCCAAGCCAACGACCTCGAGATGGAAGGCGCATGCGGTGGTTCCTGCGCTTGTTCGACATGCCACGTCATCGTCGAGGACGAAGAGTACTACAAGAAGATGGCGGAGCCCGACGACGACGAGAACGACATGTTGGACTTGGCGTTTGGACTGACGGAGACGAGCCGGCTTGGGTGTCAGGTAGTGATGAGCAAGGAGCTGAGTGGGCTGACGGTCAAGCTGCCGAGGATTACACGAAACTTGCAGGCGAGTGATTTCAGTTAGGCGTGGACAATTTCATGGCTCTGTACTTGTATGTATGTGGTTATGGTATCATGAATGCAGCTAGACCATCTACTTTTGAGACCTCGGAACGCCGGCGATGCATGGTAGATACGAATTTATGCTTCGACAGATCCCTCTTTCTTCGAGCCACCGGTAATCATGTCGAGGAAGCCCTGCTTGCTCATCTCCTTGACCTTCTCTTCCCTCTGGTCCAGGCCCACGACGTTGTGTGCCTTGGCTTCCTTCTCGGCCATTTCACCCTTCACCTGGGCGGCTCGCACGGCGTTGAAGAGCTTGATGACACCCTTCTGCGCTGTTCGCCGCAATGCCTTTTCCTGCGCCGTGGTGTCCGCGGTGCTTATACTAGTGTCGTTCAAGCCCAGGACATCCTTTATCCGCCCCTTCTCCTGCGCAGCCTTCCTCTCTGCAACCACTTGACGTCTCGCCTTCTCGGTGAGCTTGTTGTCCGCAATCTCCTTGTTTGCTGTTTGAGCGTCTTTCGAGCGCGACAGAATGGGTTCCGAGCGTTTCGTGGTTGTGAGCTTGGCGTTCAGGATTTTCGAGATGGATGTCGCAAAGGCTTCGGGGTCGTTGCGCTTCCGCACTTTGCGCGCCGCTACTGTCGAAGTCTCTGATGCGTCGGAGGCATCTGACTCTGAGTCCTCAACATCAAACTCATCGGCCTCAAGGTCTGATCCTTCTTCCTCGTCTTCATCGTCGCCCGGCGAATCGTCAATTTCGTCCCCAGCCTCGAGCTCTTTTACTGGCTCAGTCTTCTTGAGCGCAGACTTGACGGGCAGCTTCATTGAATGCTTCGGTGTGGCCTTGACAGCTGGTGGGCTTTCGACCTCCGGCGCAGGCTTGGCGACGACCTTCTTCGCAGGTTTTGCAGGTTTCACAGCGTCCTTTGGCTTCGGCAGCGTCGCGTTTGCGCCAGTGGGCTCGAATGGCTCGTCATCGCTTTCTTCCTCCGCTACGCGCTTGTAGTCGAGAGGCGCATCGCGCGCGCCGCCTTCATCTTCACTCGAGCTGTGATAGTACTTCTGCTTCTTGACCTTCTTTTTCTCCTTCTTCGGCACCTTTCCGCGCAACTGATCCTCGGTCCGTCTTCGTTTGAGCGATGTGTTGACCATTGTGGTTGTGTTGTCGAAGTGTGATGTCGTGAAGTGAAACTTCGCCTGGTTGAAAAAATAGTGGATACCACGGAGATCGCTTTCACCGACCGTGCCAAGCGCCCGCGGGGCTAAATCTCCCCACACCACCTCTCGACCCTACATCATCACCGCGAGCTCGCACTACATCCACAAATCACACCCAACCGCAACCATGGTGCTTCAAGATCTCGGGCGGCGCATCAATTCCGCGGTCAACGACCTCACGAGGTCGCCGAACCTCGATGAGAAGGCAAGCTATTCGCAGCCATGTGCACACTGTGGCTAACAATCGCAGGCCTTCGATGCCATGGTCAAGGAGATCTCCAACGCCCTCATGGAAGCCGACGTAAACCTCAAGCTCGTAGCATCTCTCCGCCAGTCCATCAAACGCTCCGTCGACTTCAAGCACCTTGCGCCTGGTGTGAACAAGAAGCGTGTCATCCAGAAAGCTGTCTTCGATGAACTTGTCAAGCTCGTCGACCCCCACGCCGAACCATTCAAGCCGCGCAAGGGAAAATCAAACGTCATCATGTTCGTTGGTCTGCAGGGTTCCGGAAAGACGACAACGTGTACGAAGCTGGCGAGATGGTACCAGGCCAGAGGATTCAAGGCATGCTTGGTGTGCGCCGATACCTTCCGTGCTGGTGCTTTCGACCAGCTGAAGCAGAACGCGACCAAGGCCAAGATTCCCTACTATGGATCACACACGCAGACCGACCCGGTAATTGTGGCTGCCGAGGGTGTGGAAAAGTTCAAGAAGGAGCGCTTCGAGATCATCATCGTGGATACGTCAGGTCGACACAGGCAAGAGCAGGACCTCTTCGACGAGATGGTGCAGATCCAAAACGCCGTAACACCAGACCAGACCATCATGGTTCTCGACGCGACCATCGGTCAAGCAGCAGAGGGACAGGCGCGCGCGTTCAAGGAGGCCGCAGACTTCGGAGCCATCGTCATCACCAAGACCGACGGTGCAGCAGCAGGTGGTGGTGCCATTTCTGCCGTCGCCGCAACCCACACACCCATCGTCTTCATCGGTAACGGAGAACACATGCTAGACCTCGAAAAGTTCGCCCCAGAACCGTTCGTCTCAAAACTCCTCGGCATGGGCGACATCCACGGCTTAGTCGAGCACGTGCAATCACTCAAGCTGGACCAGAAAGACACCATGAAGCACATCACACAAGGCATCTTCACCATCAAGGACCTGCGCGACCAGCTTTCCAACATCATGAAAATGGGACCCCTCTCAAAAATGGCAGGCATGATCCCCGGCCTCAGCAGCATGATGGGCGGCATGGACGACGAGGAGGGAGGCGCAAAGCTCAAGCGCATGATTTACATTTGCGACAGCATGACTGAGAAAGAGCTGGAGTCAGACGGCAAGATGTTCGTCGACCAACCTACGCGCATGACCCGGATAGCGCGCGGTTCAGGGACGTCCGTGCGTGAGGTCGAAGAACTCCTCACCCAACACCGCATGATGGCCGGCATGGCGAAGAAGATGAAGGGCGGAATGGCCAACATGCAGAAAGCGCAGGGCGCCATGGGCGGAGGCAACAAGCAGCAGCAGCTCGCGGCCATGCAGAAACGAATGCAGAGCATGGGCGGTGCAGCGGGTCGCGGTGGTGGAGGCGGCATGCCAGACCTCGGGGCGATGATGAAGATGTTCGGAGGTGGTGGAGGCGGCGCAGGGGGTATGCCTGGCATGCCAGATATGGGCGGCATGGACATGAACGCCATGATGGAAATGATGGGCGGCATGGGAGGCATGGGCGGCATGGGCGGAATGGGTGGTATGGGAGGAGGCAGTCCGGGTGCTGGTCGTGGTGGACGGCGGTAGTCATCATTTGATCCGCTGTTTAGGAAGAAAGTTGAGTGTTTGTTTGATGCATAGCCTCGGCGTTTCGGGCCTGGTCGCGCATTTTGAGGTATGTAGTTTGAATATATTTATACTACCTATCATGTTTTCTACCATGTTCGCTCGGGTCGACACTTTGGTGTGAAGTGTAGAATGTGTTTGGTCAAGCGATCCAGTGGCGTCCGGTCAGCGAATGGGGTCGTGTCTTCAGTTCTGCATATTACCAAGCGCCGATGTCTAAGCCACTTCCTGTGAGCTTCGCGTTTCAAATCGCTTTTCTCAATCTGCTGCGCATCGTTGTTTCTTTCCTCTCTTGTCACATTTGTCTTTCAATCTTGGCCTTCTTCATTGCATGAACGCATCAAATAATATCATGAAGGGATGGAACGTTTGAGTATCTAGCACCCTCTGATCTGTATCCCATACAGCGCCAATAACTGCGTTCTCCCAGCCTCGAGCGTCTCGCCGTCTATTGAACCACCTTTTAAGAGATCATATCGCCCCCCTGGTCTGCTGCCCCGAGCACCGGTTCCTTTTAGCACATACCCTGGCATACATTCAAATTCAGGCACCATCGTAGCCCCCACAACCAAAATTTTCCATGAGCTCCTCATCCAGCCCATCCCAAGCCCGCGCGAAAGTCGGTGCCATTGCTGCGGGGACAATAGGAGGCGTCGCCTTCATTGTCGCACTCACCTACCTCGTCTTTCGATTCTGCCTGAAATCCCGCGCGAAACCTCTATATCAAAACGTGGGGTACGAGGCAGTAAACGACGTGGACTTTAGAGATGTGGAGGAGCAGAGGGATAGGTTTTTGAATCCGAAAAGAATGAGGAATATCAACAGTAGGAGATGGAGCAAGAGGACGATGGAGACGAGGTGGTCGAGTGTTAGGACGGAGAGTACGAGGTTGTCGAGTCTAGGATTTGATCGATTTAGTATGAAGGGACTGCCGCCGGTGCCGGTTATTTTGGAGAATCGGAGGGAGGGTGGGGGGTGAGAAGGCTGGTATGGCCTTTTAGAGGTGAGAATGATACATGTCGCGGGCTACACGTAGTGGCTGGTCATTCATTGTCCCGGTCATCATCGCATCAGACGATGTGGAGAGGCGCCATCACAAACCTACTATTTATACATTTAACAGGAACTTTAATATACCAGGTATATATCAATTAATTCTCGAATTTTTTAAGAGTCTCAGGTACCTTTGTGAGGACGGGGGAGACCACCCGGTGTGAGACCTTGATTGCCCAGCCTGAGTTCGAGTACGGGTTTGCCCCCGATTTACCGTACTCACAGCAGTATGCTATTCGACCTTTTTTTTGCCAGTCACTCGACTGTGATGTGTCGTTGCTGAGTCATTTTTCGCATCGTGAATGCTGTTTTCATTTGCGGGGTTACCTCATAGCGCTTGCAGACTGATACGTGTTGATTGGATATGTGTGTTCAGTAGTGAATAGTGTTAGCGCCAGCAAAAAGCCATAATTCTCAGCTGCGCTTCAACAGGTCCTCACCAAGATGAACTTTATTGAGTAATGGTCTTTCTTTTCTTCGTTCCCTTTCCATCATGATCTGTTGTCTCTTTTTTTATTGTTATATCGTCATCCTCCACGTTCCTCGTTCATACACCAACTCGTACCGAAGCCATCCGCACGTCTGCAGCCCTCAAGTCTCTTATACACATGCGTCTCGCACCTTGGCATTCACCCATTGATTGAAATTCCGCGTTCTGTAAATCAATCGAGTGGACAATAGTCTGCGGCCTTCATTACCAATGTTGCCACAAAACATCTCTAGTCCATCTCCAACGCCTACCCCGATATCAACTGCGCAAGGTGCTCTGATGTTCTTCACCGTCTTGAGGGCAAGTTCCCTCATCTATGGGTTCTTACTGTGTTTGCCTTTCTTGTGCGTTACTATGTGGCTTAGAGGTAGAGAGTATGTGAAGCGTGCGAGGCGAGTGCGACGTGAGAGGGAAGAAGAGCGCATTTTGGCGGAGAGTGTGCTTGAAGAGGAAGAGTGCTATGGATCGAGGTCAGAGTTGAAGGGTTCAAGTTTGAGAACGACCGCGTACACTGCGAGTTCGATACGGTGGTCGAGTGTATTACCGGAAGGGGCAGGTATATGCGTGCTTCCACCGATACCAGAGATAGGCGGGATTGACGAGGAGGAGTGAGAAAGGAAGGCTGATGTACTGTGGAGGCCAACCAAGCACGTCCATGTTCACCTTTGATTCTTTCGTTACGGAATTTGATGACAATGTTTGGCGTCTCTTTAATTTTTCGATGTTCGTCCGTCTCAGACAACACAGTGGCACACAAAAGTCACTTCAGCTGTTTCGACCTGATTTCAGCCTCGCGATATCAGTGCGCCACTTATTGACAGCTACACACCTCTAAAGTCGCCCACTTCTTTCTCGGGGCATTCTTTCTGTTTTCTTGCTAATCTGAGCTCCGGAATATTGTCCTTCATGATCAAACTTTGGTTAACATTTCCGATCCTAATACCCAGCAATCACACTTGATCGTGTTTGGCGCCGGCGATCCTCGTACAGGCTGATCACCTCCCACTGTCTCGTGTCCTTTTCACCACTTTCTATTTTTTTCTGCGCTACATGAGGCGGGCAATCCTCGACGTCAAAAACACACCTAGTCGGCAACCATGCCCGGACTTGGGCTTATCATCGGAGTCTCATTCATCCTTGCATGTGCGATTGTTGGACCATGTGCAATATATCTATGGTGGATGGATCGAAAATACAATTATGCATATCATCCCAATCGAATACAGCCTGCGAGGATCGGGATCGTTGCGAAGGAAGACAGGATTGAACTCATTTCCCACGGTAGAGCAACTTCCGAGACGAGATGGTCAAGTATCAGGACAGAAGCTACCAGCATGACAAGCTGGAGGTGGTCGAGTGCGAGAACAGACATCACAAGATGGTCAAGAGCAACGACAGGGGGAGGAGATGTTTATGTGCTTCCGCCTATACCTGGAATGGGACGCATCGAGGAAGAATAGAGGTCATTATGTGGACTGCACGATAGTCTTTCTTAATTTACCAGTCGAACAACATTATTCGCCACTAAATTTTGCTTCTCAATGTGTCTGTGCTCCAGTGTCTTCTCTGTAACTACATAAGATGGATGTTCAGTGGATAGCTATTTTCATCAAGCAAATGCATTGTGGTCCAGGACGCTTTCTGATGGTCAACGCACACATGTGTCTTACGCGCGCGTAGCGTTTGACGCTGGTGGCGTCGACGCCTCAGCTACGTCTCTTAAAATCTATCAGCCTTCACAGCCCTTTGTCCAAACACGGCACACAACGACTTGAACCAAGATATCAATCCTTTGAGTCTGGTCCATCTAGCTTTTTCCACTCGGACAATCGAAGCCCTGGGACAACATTCGATTTGCGGATTCCACCTCGATAACATTTGCGAATTCGTTCTGGCCTCTGTCTCGGACCGTCACAGATCTACCATTCCAGCTTCAGATACTACTCGGTTGACAATTTCACCACCACCACTTCCCCTCACCAATCCACTGTATGCCAAGTCACCAGTGGTGTCTCAGACAGCAGCGCATGGTGACTTGATTACCGATCTTCTCATATTGCTTGCTTTTTGTGGATCGATAGTAGCATTCATAGCAATTATGTTGTTGGTCGAGCATTGGAACACTATGAAATATCGCAGGATGAGGGATAGGGAGAAGGAGTGCTCCGAGAAGCGCACTGAAGCTGCGAAGCGTGCTCTCCAAGCTTTTCTGATGACAAACGCTAGGCCTATGAGTTGGTATAGAATAAGCTCGGTTACAGGGTCGTCGAGTGGGCGGACGGAAAGTGTATTGTTGTCGACCTTGGTGGACACATGGGCTTTAAAAGGAAGATGAGACGCTTGGGAATGAGGAAAAAAGAGATAGTCGTGTATATTGAGCGAGTGGCGTGAGGTCAATCACCGCAGATGGAAAGAGAGAATATGTTTGGTGGACCATGCAAAGAAGTTTGGCCACTTGCATCAGAAGAGTATGTTTCAGGGACTTCAGAATTTATCCTCAGATGTATGTAGCGGCATTAGTCCCGCATGTGGGACGGCTACAGCCGACAGTGAATGTTCCCATTCTCCATGCACAAGCATTTGGGCATGTGTAGTGTTAAGTCAGGAATAGAGTATGCTAAAAAGGTTAGAAAAGTCGACCCGCTTTCATGCTTGCTTTGAGGATGTACCGGCGTCCAATAAGCCTCTTCGGAATATGCACTTCGCCACCCTCGTCAGCTTGGCATCTGCAGCTCGCCTATTCTGTTCAGCCTTGCAGCTTCTTGCTGTGCCTCTCGGGGATCAATTACAAAACCGCTCTTACTCCTCATTTTGAACTCACAAGGCAACAGGACGCCCGCACGTTGCTTCGGTGTGTATCTTGGGCGCGATACTCAATGTTCGGTGTAACGAAGCACACATCCACACAGACCTCTAATTTCGACTGCGATTAGGCTAGAACCCGCAGCCTTGCGTACCTAGGGAACACATTACCTAGCGGTACGCTGGTAGGACCACAGATCCCATCAAAAAGTGGATTCTGGAAAATCTGGCCACCAATCCACAAGGAAGTTTCTCGCGATCAACAGCTCTGAAATCGGAACATATTGGGTAGGACACATTTACCATGGCAACACCATTTGATGGTACAGCCAGTGAATCGTATCCTGGACCGCCATTGAGATCCTATCAAGAAATTCGGCTGTTGGTCGTGGAACCTGATGTACCCCACAAGCCCATTCACTGTCATCTCGAGATCCTCAAGATCGCCAAAGGGCTCACATATAACCCCTTTGAATCCCGACCCGTAACCACCAACGCCACGCAAGCGCTTCCATACGATGCGTTGTCATATGTCTGGGGTAACGCTGCAGAGCGTAGGCCGATTTATGTCCGATCTACACGAACTGGGAAATATCAAGAATATCCGGTCACCACAAACTGTTTCACAGCTCTCAATCGTCTTCGTTTGCGAGAGGGCTCTCGAAACATGTGGATAGACGCTATATGCATCGACCAAGAGAACTTGAAGGAGCGGGGTCAACAGGTGGCGCTCATGGCAGACATTTACTCCCAAGCAACACGAGTTGTCGTCTATCTCGGTGAAGCAACAGCGGGAAGCGACCTGGCCATGAAGTATCTGTCCGGTCTGAAGGTTATAGGCAACGGTCAGGAAAGAAGGCTAGTCAATGAAGAGAGCTCGAGTCTACCCAAAAGCAAATCTGAATTGGACGACCTGGCACGCGCAATCAACGGGCTCTTTCGCCGACCATGGTTTGACCGTGTATGGGTCATCCAAGAAATTGCCCTTGCTCAAGAGGCCATAATAGTGTGCGGAGACAAAGAGGTCGACTGGTGGGCACTTCGGAGTATTCCGGACGCAGAGCTGAACGAAATGTACCCACCTGGACTGAACGAATTGCCATACGTATGCAGGGTACCGTATTCCCTTGACCCCAGCTCGTTCACCTACTCTGAGGAACCCATGTTCGAACAAGTACTCGAGGCCAGGAAGTGCCTAGCAACAGATCCACGAGACAAGATCTTCTCGCTGGTTTCGTTCCTGCGCGCGCTCGACTGCCGGGCTTATATGGATCCAGATTACACAAAGTCGCACGAGGAAGTCTTTATTGAATTTGCGGAGAGGTCAATCTTCAAGCGCGGCTTGAAAGTACTGTGCGCCGTGCAAAGTCCGCCAAAGGTTGCACATCTTCCTTCGTGGGTACCGGATTGGTCGATACCGCCCCTGCGCAAATCTATGGGGCTGGACACTTATTGGCATGTGGATCCCCCAGATCAAGAAGACATGCATCAAGTGCGAGTATATCGACCTGAGATCGACAAATCGGCACAAATCAACCTTGAAAAGCAAAGACCTACACTGCAGGTTTTCGGTCGTTGTGAAGGTCGGGTCAACGAAGTCGGACCAGCCTACGTAGCTGGTGAAGGCCCGTTCCCTTTCGCTGCATGGAACAGCCTCTTAATCGAAACTCTCGGATCTGGATCTGAATCCCCTCCTGGAAAGACTTGGCTTGACTTCTTCGGGTTCATCCATGTCCATGACATCGATCCTCCATTAAAAACGACTTCCATGGATAAGTTTGTGGCCTTGGAGGCTGAACACGAGTCTGGTGCCAACACGGACAGCTGGAATTCCACCGTCCGAGCATTGGCCAACTCGAGAGCTGATCAAAGTAGACCGCTATCGCACACTAATATTCCTTTCGGCAATGCTTACAGCGATGTTGGATCCGATAGCAATCTCGAAGTAAGGACGACATTGGAGTTTTCTCATAACCAGAGGATATTCACGACACACACGGGTCGTGTGGGCGTCGGACCAGTAGACTTACGGCCTGGAGATGAGGTATATAAATGTGTTGGGTTGCCTGTCACGTTTGCTTTTCGAGAAGAGGAGACTCCAACAAAAGCACGTGGATACAAAACGGTTAGGCTGGTTGGCGAGTGTCTTTTGAATAATGAGTTCCTTAAGAATCAGGATGTCAGCAGGGAAGGACTTGACTGCCTTCATATCGTCTAGAAAGATAGGTCTCCGCGATACTACTATGCCAATATCCGAGGAAAAATCATAGAGAAGTACGAATCGGAAGAGGTCAAAAGTGTCGAAAGTCAATATCTCAGGCAAGCAGTCACGAGTTAGAAAGAATGACCATCACAGTCAAAGCTTCTTCATCTTCCTAGTACCACCAGCTTGATGTCTTAGCAACAATGTCAACGCTGATGTTCTGCACGCACCATCACCACCACTAGATTTCGTGTCGACAATGGCCGATTCGTTCACATCCATATGCTAGCTCGTACAACAGGCACCGAAACATGTAAATTTTCTTTTAATGTCGATGTAGATGCAATATGTGTAGCCGTGGCAAGTCGATAGCCTACCTTAAATATGAGAGCAATGCGACAGGCAGTTTCCCGCATTATCCACATTTTTAGTTACTGCAAAGCATTGCACTGACCATCTGAGTGAAAGGTGTCAATTGAGACCTGTGGCCTCTCATTCCCGAAACTAGTAATAGCTCAACATAAAATCGTACAGCATCAGTGATCCGGACTTGCGAATCAGGTATCGCATCAACATGCCAATCTAGCAGTGTCGCCGGTGGTGTGATACGTGTGATACGACATAGAAGAGATTGTGAGAGAGAAGTCGCGGCATGACATGAACGTATTGCAAAGGGTGATTCTGCCTGTAGTTTAATGCTGGATATCGTTTCGTCTGATTGCTCCATATGGTACATGGTACTTGCTGAATAGTTGTACAAGAATCTAATCGTATATGGCTGGCTAGAAGATGGTCGCTCATATATCGTTGGAGAAGGTGAATCCAAGAGGAGAAAGGATTCGGTTCTGGACGACTTTGTTCGCAACTTCGCCGCCCTTTTCGAGAGCTACAGCCCCTGCAATAGCGTAAAGTGATGTCATGAGCACAGACTCGACACCTGATCCCTGGAGGTTGTCCGCCTGCATTCTGTTAGCCCACTACTACCAGCAAATATACAATGCATCACTCACCCTCTTTGGGACCCATCGCGTAACCTTGTCCAAGCCATAGCTCTCCGCTACTTGAGCCAGTCTTGCCTTGCTCAGTACTTTGCTTTCTGCCTCATCTGATAGACCTTGGAGTCCGTTCAACGCTGGATGTAGAAACGGGATGCGCCCATACTCGTCAGGTTGCGGTTTCCCGTCCTTTCCTCTTGGCCATTGGTTCTCTTGAGGCGAGTTGATAAGGGCCTGTGATGTTTGCAACTCCACTATCCGTCGTCCTTTGTTTTCGTCAGCACTTCACTCCGCCAACCCTATTGTTGCTTCAGACATACCCAAATACGCCAATCGATCATTAAATCCTTGGCTACCGTGCTCGAAGCTCTTGTGTGTGACTGCTAGCCATTTCGCCTCTTCTCCCAACATCTTGTCCCCGCCAGGTCCCAACATGCGTACATAGGCGTCATCCAACCGTCTGGGGTCCTCATTAACCTTGAAAACCCCCCCCTTCGCTTGTGGCCGTATCCGCACGGGCGCCCTCATGCGTGGTGGGGTGTGTTGCCATCGCGGCCGGTCTGCAGCTTCAGTTTCGGATTCAGGCCCCCGCGATGGGGCGCTCGAAGAAAATGTGCATGCGGAGGTCCGCAAGAGGGGTGCTTTTGGTGGCGCGGTCCGCAGCGATGATGAGGCCGCCGAAAAAAGGCATCGCATCGGTCTCTTGGAAGCCATTGAGGCTATGGGGGGTGAGTAGGGTACGATTCGAGGTGTGAGCGGCGTGGGGGTGAAGGTATCGCTGCTCGTCCGGTGATGTTCATGTTCAGATGTCGAAAAGTTGCGGCATCGATATGGAGCTTGCCCAAACGGGACTAGCTCAAAATGCGCTCCTCCCCCGACCTTTCTCAACTCTACGCGTTGTCTATCCTTTCTGCTCTCTATTTACGCCATAATGGCGGACATCAGTATGGACAAGAGCTTGGAGGATCTCTTGGCCGAACAATTACCAAAAGATGTGCCGTTTACCTTCTATCACTACTCGACCCCTCCTACCAAATCCGCCGCCCTCTTCTCCGCGCCGCCCCATGGAAAGTCGGAACGAACATACTGCGAGTCGCATTTACTTGCTGCCTCGATAAAGCCACCGAAGTCAGGAAGTTCGAAGGCACCCGAAGAGCTCCTCGTCTTGGCCATCGAGGTCCTGATCTACAGTACTCGAAGCCTCACCACCATCTTCGTCTCCAAGGCCGACTCGACAGGCTGTCTATCGGAGCTGCAGTTACCCCGAGGACAGTCTGGATCTCCACTGAAGGCTATATGCGGCACTTTTGTATCATGGCTTGCGAAGGAGCGGCAGAGAGAGGGCAAGAAACTAGTCGTTTCGCTGTTCGCCAGAGCCCAGGACCAATACTTGTTTCCGGCGAGCATCGACAACAAGAACAAACATGTCTTAGATGACCGAGGACTGGTGAAATGGTGGTGCAGGGTGCTGGACCCGATTATATGGCAGTACAAAGCTGAGGAGGAACGACAGTCCTTCACACAACGATTGAAGGAGGGCACCGATGCGCAGATTAACGGATCAGCATCACAACCCGAGGCCACCGCGAAAGGCTACCTTATCATCCCCGGCTTCGAACCATATGATACGCTTCGATACATTCCGCCTTCGCCCGTACTGAATACACCACGACGATGGGCTTCTTCGCACCCGCTTCTACAAATTGCACCGCACCCAAACGCTCCCCCGCGTTGCCTCGTACCACATTTTCCGGATGACCCGAAGTCTAGATTCCTCGACGAACTCGACGAAGAGCTTCCCGACAGAGGGACGGATTCTATGATAGCCCAAGGCGGCACACCCTCGAAGAGCAGTGGTATGTGGAAGAGCGTCAAGACCTTGGATCAATTCTGGGAATTCATGGCATTCAGGCAGGAATGTTCATCTGGTCGGATTGTGGGCTTCATATGGGTAGTCATTACCCCTGCGGTACGCTCGATTCCGGAAGAAGATGAAGAACCGTCACAGCAATCAGTCGCTCACTCTTTCTCGCAAAATGAGTCACGGGAGAGCATACAAAGCTCGAAGAGAAGGAGAAAGGTCAAGCGGAAGACAAAGTCCAAGACGGAATACGGCCTGATCCCGCTTAGGTTGCCACGCATCAAGCAGGCCTCCTCGGATCTCTCGACAACCTCGAGTGCATCTGCGACATCAGCTTCTAAAGGACTTCCAGAGGTGACGCCATACTACAGATGGCCAGCAAACTCGAGAGGCATCATCTGCTTCTCTGCCAAGGACTATGACCGCGCTCATGAGATTATCATACACCAGAACTTCTGTAGTCCTGCATCTACAGCGAAGGCTACGAAGCGGTGGAGGGAAGAGCTTGCGGTGCTGGGAGGGGTGGACAAGTTGTGGGGCAAGACTGTGATTGGCAAGAAAGAGCATGTGGCTGCTGCGGCTTCGACTGCCACCGGTGCTACACCGGTGACGACAGTGATGGGTGTGAGGAAGAAGAGGAAGCCGGACGCTCCTGCTGCGGTGCCGGCAACCGCCGAAGAAAGTGTTCGCGAACTTGATTCTGGAATGGTGAGGAAGAAGTCCAAAGTCGAAGAGGCCTCTCAAGCGGAGGCTACGAATGGAGTGAACACGCTCACGTCGGGTCTGGTGCGCAAGAAACCCAAGGCTTGATTTTGAGGGAGTTTTGGTTGATTGCATGGAGCATCTGGACTCGAACATTTTGCATATTAGCGAGGCGTTGAGCATTTCGATGCATTTGGTACATCCAGGACTACTTTCTAATCATCGGGATTATCGGTATATCCTTTCTTATGTAATGCATGTCCTGGAGAGGAGTGTGACCCAGACGGGGTGAATGCGGAGTGAAATGAACGAGGTGCAGACCACGTGCAACGTCAAACAAGTACAAGTCAAACATAATTACCGCGTTTGCCTTCCTTTCTATTTACATCTCCCACCTCCATCACCCACCTGGCCAACGATTGCTGAAGGTGACCTTCCAAGTAACTAGCGTTCCCACGTGTCGCGGCTGCCAAACTCCGCACACCTCCGTCCCGCCCAAAACCATATCGTCAACAAGCCCTTGGCATACGTTTCTGCGCATGCGCGACTTCGCCCACGGCACCGAGACGAACAATGTCTCCATGCTGCGCACTATTGTCGCTGTCGGGTGCTTGATCTGGTTCGTCGTCGTCTGGGCGGTGTGTGGCATCGGCTTCACACAGCTGTGAGTTGGCAGTCAATATACACAAATGCCCCCTCTCTGACAAATTCAGCTTTCGCTACAACTGGAAACGACCTCAACCGGCAATATGCGTAACAAAGCTCAAGGAGGAAGAGGTACCTCATGTTACCGTCGTTCGCCCTGTGAAAGGCCTCGAGCCACGTCTGTATGAATGCCTTGCAGCCAGTCTTCGCCAGACATACCCGACAAGCAAGATTGACACCGTCTTCTGCGTGTCTTCGCGCTCCGACCCCGCGTTCCCCATCCTCGAGCGACTATGTCGGGACTTCAAGCACGTAAATGTGCGAATTCTGGTCGAAGAGGAGGATCCACTGCTGCTCAAGGACAAGAACGCGCTGGGACCAAACCCCAAGATCCGCAACATGAGCCGCGCATACAGAGAGGCCAGGGGTGATATTGTGTGGATACTGGACTGCAATGTCTGGGCAGGCAAGGGCGTATGTGGAAGACTGGTTGACTTGCTGTGCGGCTACGAAGACAGCGAACAGGGCATCAAAAGGAAAAACAAGTTCGTCCACCAGACCCCGGTGGCTGTAGACATGGATGCGCAAGGCATGACTGTAGAGGAGCGCAAGCAGTTGCTTGGTGGAAGGTCCGCCCAAGATCTTAACTCGACCGACATCGCAGCAAGCACTTCCTCAGATCCCCGCAACCACTCTAACAGCGCCCTACGTAAGGTCCTGCAACGAGGCGGCGGACGACTGGACGAAGCCTTTCTCTCCTCTTCGCATGCCAAGTTCTACAACGCCATCAATACGGTCGCCATTGCGCCCTGCATCATTGGCAAGAGTACCATGTTCCGACGTTCGCAGCTCAACTACATCACTTCGTCCAATCCAGAGCGCGCAGCTGGCATTGACTTCTTCTCTGACAACATCTGCGAAGACCACCTCATTGGAGATGCCCTCTGGAAGCAGCCACAGGCATTTGAGAAGCCCAGCTACCGTCCAGCACCCGGCGAAGAAAAGGTATCCTGGGGCAAGCACGCCATGCTCTTTGGCGACTTTTGCTTCCAGCCCATCAGCCACACGCCTGTCATGGCCTACATGGACCGTCGCATCCGATGGCTGCGCGTTAGGAAGTTCACCGTCACCCTCGCGACCTTTGTCGAGCCCGGCACGGAGAGCATACTTTGCAGTCTCTACGGCGCATATGCCTTGACCACTCTACCCATTTTCCAACGCATCGGCATCTCGCCAACATGGTTTACCTTCCTCCTCATCTGGTTCGTTAACATGAGCATCTGGTGCACCGTCGACTACATCCAGTACCTCCTCCTGCACTCAGCCAAGACCGTCGAGATCGACGCCGACACGCCTGACTTTGTCCTCCCGCAGCGATCGGCTCAAGCATACCACCAAGCCGAGTCCTTGGAACCGCTGCTCGGCGACAAAACACCAAGAGAACCAACACTTCTCGACGGTGCGCGCCGCAATTTCAGGGAGTTCTTCTTTGCCTGGCTCGGTCGTGAAGTGTCGGCACTCCCAGTCTGGGTCATTGCATTCTGGGGCGGCGTTACTGTGGAGTGGAGGGGAAGGAAGTTTTGGGTCGGACTGGATATGAAGGTTCACGAGATATTGCCCAAGGAAGCATCCGAGGCAGAAGGAGTACAGGCAGCGAGTAAGAAATAAGGTACATCTCGGCTGCGCATGATATACCGCATCGGACTAGATAGCCAAGGGTTACGACTTACAAACATGTTAGCGATGGCAGAAGATCTCACGTAAGCCAACCAGTTCTTCCCATGCAATTCCCGAATTGAGAACACTTCACAGCCTCGGAAAAGACATTTATGCGCGCCATGTTGCGAGTGTGCTTGTAGATCCGATGTTCCTCCGCCCCGTTTTATATTGAGCTTGCCCCTGCCCCAGATTGGCCCTGTACGACGTGGGCTTGCATGATTCTCGTGACGCGATCTGACACAGTTGAGCTTTACACTCCGGAAGTGCTACTATCTGCCACCTTTCTCCATTTCCCCCTCAATCGATTACCTCGTCTATCGTCATTCGATCCCCTCTACCTCGCCGATCTGTCCATGTCTACCTTTTTATCATCCTTCTACCTCACCACTTCATCAGTCCCTTGCGGCGTGGTGGCAATGTTGCCAACGCCTAGAGATATTCTGTTCTGGCAGTCGGTTACAGTCTTGCTGGTTGGGATTCTTGGGGTTATGTGCGTGCTATGGGCGGTGTGTGTGCTGAGGTGGTATTTGGGGGTTGAGAAGGTGTTTTGGGTTTGAGTTTGGAAATGGGGAGTGAATATGTAGAACAGTAGGTATACGTATGGAACAGGTAAGTTGGTGTGCGAGATGGGCATATGGATGGGGCTGATAGGAATCGCAGTCAGCCAACGATACTAGGGATAGTGATTGATGATGGAGGGTTTGGCTTCCTTTCAGATCAGAAAAGAGGAATATGTCATGGTCGTAATATCTGCACCGACGCAGTGGCCTGATGGAATGACGTCCTACCCGACCGTATATCGACAACATCTTACGCCATAGTTCGAGAATATGCATGCATGAAGCATGAAGATGTCGCCATCTCCACGACCATATCGCGCAAATCCAACCCCGGAAAATTACCCCATCATCCTCGCAAAATTCTTTTATCTACCATCTCCCCTCTCCATCTCGAGCCAGCCACGATGACTATTTGCGGCAGAGCTGAGGTAAGATGCGCCTCGTGGCTGGTTTGGGCCTAGACTATCGGATATTCAGCCTTCACGAAAAGACATATATTCAGCTGGGGTCGCACGAAGTTTTTTCATTTTCTAATCTTTTATTCGATTTCTGTTCTAATTCTTCTCGGATTGTTACACTTTGTGCGGTTTTCAAGGATGGATGCACTATTTCGAGGATCGGTCGCGGCGTTGGTGAAAGCTGGGGGAGTGATGGTGGTGGTTGTGATGGCATTGGTGATGAGCTTTTACTGGCAGGGAGTGCATATTGGAAGGGATGGGATATATCTGGTTTCAGGAGCTGGACGGTGAAGATCTCGGTAATGTTGGCGATGTGTCGCGCTCGAGGTGATTCGAGCATGGGGAGTGTGGGGAGTGAGCTTGAGAGCTCGAGAGGGAAATGGATCACGTCGCGACACCTTACAGGCTGAATTACGACGCATTTTGGAATACCTCCAATCCTCGACGCACGAGAAGATAAAGATTTAGATGCCACAGGCGACGACAACAAACGCATGTTGCAGAGCCAGCAAGCGATCAGTACTTCCACCACGGCATTTGAATATGCTCCTGCCAACGTTTTCACCCGACATCGATATTGCAGTGCCCTGGAAAGCACCATTACCTGTCGCTCACTTTGAGTTCAGCTAATTGACTATGAATCTCAACGCAACAATTAGATAAATCGAATTCATGTGTCAAATGCATCATCTACCCGGCGAAGTTGCTTCCAAGGTGGAGAAGCCGTAATGACGAAAATGTGTTGACATAGATATTCTTATCGAAAAAGAAGGTGGGCAATATTCTAGAACCAACAAATGTAACCAAGAAATAAGCAATATACCTAGGTAGCGTGATTATGACAGCATATCCTATAGCAGGCGTGAGTATTGGTCTCTTTTATGTGATGATCCCTGTTAGTGTTAACCGTGAGACTATCGAAGAGACTTCTAGCATTCATGTCCGTCTCGTGGAACCATGACACCAAGCTTCCAAGTGTATGAAGTAGTCGTGAGTTGGATGATATGGTGTAGGTGTGGGGGCCGAAAGGGGCGCGTCGCTTAGAGTTGGCTGATCAGCTCAGCTTGCGATCAGGTTCCAGCGGTTCCCTTCTCCCAACACTATTCTCGCACACTTGCTCAATCACGCAAAGATACATATTCAAGGGCATTACGCATGCTCTATCAGCCGTTGTGTTTGTGCCGATACATCTTTGCCACCCTCTACAGACCTTTTTCGGAGCCTGGCGCACAGCAGTTTAGTGAGCAGCATATCCTTCGACGAAGCTCACATCCTCTCTCAACTGCAGCCGGATCCTACCTTGGCTCGAGATAAACTACTCTGGACCGCGAACAACCTATGCTCAGACGAGTATGGGTGAAGCTTAAGGTCTCGAAGCGCAAAAGCAAACAACTCATAGAAGGCTGAGTCCACGAAAGCTCAGCCTTACACAATAATCTCGGAAAGCCGTCTCGGTCATCAACAGCCCCAAGTGCTGCTTCATACGCCGCGGATACGAGTCTCACTAGGTTGATGAGACATGTTCTTAGTATGTCCTCCATTCCCAGCAGGATCAAAGATACAGTACTCGCCTTTATACCCAGCTTCATCGGATTTGTGCAACAGGCCATCATGATAGCACGCGAATCTTCCAAGATTCACGACGTCGCTCTTTCATGGATACCATTATTTGACGGGCAGCAGACCTTCATTTTCTTCCAAGTTTTTGATCATCCGTCGTCAACTGGGAAGCCTTCAGAACCACTTTTCATGGCCGGTCATGGAGCCAATGTCATCGACATGATTCGAAACCTACAAGAGGCGCTAACATATGGAGAGAACACTCTTCGTGTATACTTCATGGAGAATTTTGACTCTCGAGAGCTGTTATATGTTCCCGCATCTGCTCCAGCTGATCCATCTTTTATAACGTCGCAATGGAGCGCATCCTCAAATCATTCTTACTGGGAAATTGACCGTTACAATATTTCATTTGACTCAGTGTTACGACGGCCCTTCGACGGCCCTTATATTCATTCCGTAACTATCGCAGCTGGGACCATTCGAAGAACACTAAAAATGCATGTTCCGCTCGCTGGATCATGGTTGCCTTGAATGTAGTTAAGCATATCTCCTACGCATGAAGACATTGATTAAGAGTCAGGCTATATCAACGCTGAATCGATGGTACAAGATATGGCACTCTTCTTCGACCTGAAACATCTGAGGAGATATCAATTTACGCCCCCTTCGCATCAGTCGTGGTGGGAATTTAATGTGCAATTTTGCAAAAGCTTCAGGAGTTCGATTGAGGCTCAGTCATCCCTCATAGTCAAGATCAAATCTGAGTCCGGGCGTAAACAACTACTCCTCCTCCTTTACACCCGAGCTCTTGTGGAGGAGTACCAATGCGAGATATACCGCCTCCAGACTAGTTACGCAAAGGAGAAGGAAGGATTGTCAGACCCACGCAGGGTGAAGCTGACACTCCCCATGCTCGCGGAGATCACAAGAGATGTAATCTTCTACGAGGAAGTCGGATACAGAATCAATAACCTAGCCGGAGCTATCGACACCCTAGTCGAATGTATAAAAGCGGATTTGATAGACACAGCCGACTACCGAAAATTCAAAGTGTGGCCATCAATTTGCAATCCACTTGTACGGATCTTAAATGTGTCATGACAATTTTGTCGGCGACTCTTGAAATTCGTCTGAGGCTGTTCGACATTTCGCGCGGGTTCCAAGATGCCCAGAAAGTCGGTTTACTGAGCGTTCTGGCAAGCGTGTTCCTTCCACTATCACTTTCTACTGGTATACTCAGTATGTAGACTCGTTTCCAGAATGTTCACTACCTGTTGTATGACTTTCTTGGCGTTCTTGTGATACTTGGTTCCATCGTCATAGTCATCCTCTTCATACTAAGAACATACTTTTGGTGCAAAGAGCTGTTGGCACAACTGAATCGGGTCTGGATGTTAAAATACTTCGTCAGGCCGGCCGCTCTCATTATCTCACTTTATTTTTTCATGTCAGTCTGGGGACTCTTGCTCATGTCCTTTCTCTATGGCATGACAAGGGATGTCGGAAACGGTCTGAGATTCCTTGGTGTTGGCTTTGCCGTGATTGTAGGAGTTTTTATTGCTGTTCTAGTCCTACATTCCTGTTGCAGTTGGTCGCGATAATCGTAAAATGGGGTCTCTTGGCTCTAGCACGAAGCAGCTTTCATGTACCCGTATCTCGCTGGTGTGGAAGATCTACAATCGCGACGGACCGTTTCATCAGAGTGCTTTCGAGTACACTACTACTTCACAAGACTGTTACATCTGCAACGTCTTAGCAGTTCATTCGCTGATGAACATAGTAGTAAGATACAGTCTAAGATTCTACGGATCTTTCTTGCTGATATAGTTCAACAGTCATATGGGCGCAAACAGAGCTTGACTGGATATTCTGGGTGATATGTCATCTGTCTGCGTGAGGAATTTCAGGATGCAAATGTCTCCATTTTGCGAAGTCGAAGTTCGATCATGGCTTGCTCTCAAGCGGAACGTCCCATGTCAAACCCGCCCCACCCTCATCCTCGATTTGGTCTTGCAGGATTCCTTATGCTATTCTTATTGAGTTTCTTATACAAGTTGCACTCACAAACACATTTAACGAGGGAGTTGAGGGGTCCCGCCTTATGTGTTATACACATTAGTAAAGCCGAAATAATGCATGCAGACTTGCCACACGTCTATAGCTGGTAGAACTAATCTATTGTCCTTCTGAACCCCGCTCATCTTTCACTAAGATACCATATGGGATAAGATCTTGAGCTCCTTCTGACTTGGTCCCGCGCTATGATCGCAATAGGCAAGGGCCAAAAGATTACCTTTATGGTGAGCGAACTGCGTTCCAATCAGTCAGCTCAAAATTCGGTTCCCCTCCTTCAAGACCAAGACCTCGAGCATATCGGTGGATGTGGAGGCCATTGACATTTTCCAAGTAACGCGATTCTTTGAAGTGGAATTCTCACGACCATTCCAGGCCTAATTATCGCTAAAAGATGCCGGACCGTACTGCGTGTCGAACCCCACGAGGAGTGTTCGCCGTCATACGATGCGACGAGATCATTGCTTGGTCACTGTACTGGTGTCCAAGCCGGATATCTTACTTCTTAGGGTCTTACTCTGGTCGCTGCTCAAGCGGTATCGCTGGCGGTATGATGCTTGTGGGGTCTCTGGTGCTTTTCAGTAACGCAGCCTGGACAATCAAAGCAGCTTTGGTGCTTGCATGCGCGATGTTGAATCTACATTACTGGCTCGCGTCGATCATTCCGGCGAAATGGTTGTGGAACTTTGACCTTAAGATGGAGAAAGAGATCATTCATAACGCCACATACACCACCGCACTCTGGGCGGCGATATGGACGTCACAGAGTGTGGAATGGGTCAAGCAGGGCGGTCATGTTCCCAAGACTGAGGCGTGGGACAGGTGGCTGGAAGAAGCTGGAGATGCTCGGCATAAACCTAGGGAGGACTTTGATGCTCAAGCGCGGTTGGTGCGATTGTTGAAATGATGTAGCGAGGCTGGCGCTAGCAAAGGTGAATAGATGGAGAAATAATTGGAGTATTATGCGAGCTGTGATATCCAAGGGAGATCAGTGCTGCCTGTGCAACCACTACAAGCTTTTTTTTTTCTCCCCGCCATGCTCCGAAGACTTTACTATTGTCGCGATGATGCTGGGAACCCAGAGTCACCACTTCTAGGGTTTATGGGCTCTGGACTCTCTAGTTCCGCTCTTCCATGCTCATTATCATGCGCTGGCAGTTCACTCATGCCATCATAGTTCGATCTTCCAGCATATTTCTCCGTTGGGCGCTGCTCATCAAAGTGGGTCACTTGCTGTACAGAGTCATTGCTCTTTCCGTGACGTCTGAGAAGGAGGAACACTAAGGCGACGATCCCCAACAGCGCAGCAAGTCCGACTCCTGCTCCAATTCCTGCTTTTGCCCCTGTTGATAGACCGCCAGCTGAGCTGGATGCCGAAGTAGAATCCAAATTGCCGCCGGTTCCAACTGATGGGGCTACAGATGGACTCGATGCAGTGCTTGTCGAAGGCAAAGAGACAATACTGCTCGATGCCACAGCTGTTCCAACCCTCCCATTCTTCTTCCAACATCCATGTATCCCCAGCTGTATGCACTCCCCTGATAATGCCGCCCGAAATTCCGACGACAACATTGCGGCATTGACACTCCTGCTAGCTGTCGTCTGACCTTCCGTAAAGTAGCCTGACATGAGCCAGCAATTGAAATTTGACGAGCCATCTTCCACGTAGTCAAGACCATAGCAGAGAGGCGCCTTCTGCACGCAGCGGCTAATGCACTGTGCTCGCGATGGCTCGTTCGAAGGGTCGCTGAAGTCGACGGAGGCGCTGATATCTTGATTACACAGGTTTTTGAAGGGAACCACGAGGCCAGACTCGTTGTAAGTCGTTGTTTCGCCGACACAATCAGCCTCAGCCTTGTGGAAAAAGAATAAGATAAAGAGCCATGAAAATCGAATGGCGCATGCGAAGGTCATCGCGTCGTGAATTTAGTTTCTGATCCTCAGTCGGAACTGCAGGTTTTCTTGGATTGGGAGTGTAGAAAAAGAGTGAAGTGTTGAGGCCCGTCGCGCGTCGCATCTGACAGCGCAATGCGCCCCGAGAAAGGCCACCATGTGCCGCGTAAGGTTCAGGCTCTCAGCCACCATGCAGGTGTTCATTGGTGTCACGATGCTAATCAATAAGCCCCGCGCAATCTTCTACCCTTGGCGGCGTTCAGCCTTACGTCAGGATCCTCCAACCTTCAGCCTTGAACACTGTTCGTGTAAAGATCGCGTGTACACTGTATCGTTACATGAAATAATGCGGCTTCGAAATCGCTCCATAAATGGAGGCAGGTGCATGTAAGAGGTGCGTGTTCTTGTTGTTGTTTGCGGAGAGTTGTGTGGATTATCGCGTACGCTCGTGGATCTTCTGAGCGATGTCGAATAGAGAGTGATTTCTGAATGCTACCTGACAGAGAGCGTTGCTTGACATAAGAGGCGAGTCTTATTTTTACAGCATCTCGAAGATGTGTGCTGCCAGTGAAGCATTGTTACTGCAATTCTGCTACTTCTCTTTGGCAGATCCTTAAAGTGGTAAGCCGAGTGGGTTGAGCTTCCTGTGCGTCCAGCTCCAAAGTATCCGGCCTCAGCCCATCAGTGTTCGTGTCTGCCAGTCCTTGGGTATTGCCCGATTCCGTTGCTAAAGTATCGATTGCTTCCAGCTCCTGAGTGTCCCGTATCCCTAGCTCGTAAGTACCGGCCACTTCCAGCTCTTGGAGGTCATGTCCTTCAAGCTCACGTTCATCAGCTGGTTTCATCTCTTGAGTACACTGCTCCCTCCATTCAAGCTTCCCATCGGCATCAGAGAGCGCAACAGATTTCTTGGAGTTCGGTGTCTGCGTTTGATCAATATTTGCACCGCTACCCAGCTTCGTTCTGCGGCGGTTCAGCCGTAGAAGAGCCAAAGCGAGGATGCTGAGCGATACAACAGCAGCAACTGCGGATCCAATACCCACTCTGGTGCCTGTAGAGAGACGAGACGTCGAGACCGGCGAGTTCTGCAATGTGGTGGCATTATTGGCACTGCCAGATGTAGGTACAGCCCGCTGGTCATGTAAACACTCTTGCAGGCCCCTTGTACCACATTGCTTCAAGTATTCGTCTCGAAACTCTGGCACCAGCATAGCTGCATTGCCGGTTGCTTCCAGTATGGTGTCCCGCTCTTCGAACATGCCTCCCATGAGGTAACAGTTGTTCACCGATCCTGATCTTGGGGCTTCATTATAGTCGAAACCATAGCAAAGGGTTGTTCTGGAGACGCATAGTGCAAGACAGTCGTTCCGATCTGTGACATGACGAGCGACGAAGTCGATCGTCACATTGATGTCTCTCCCACAGAGATTCTTGAAAGGAACAAAAATTCCGCTCGAGTTATAGTTGAGCGTGTCGCCCACACAGTCAGCTCGAACATGATGTAGCATGAGAAGGAGTAAACTAAAAGAGCGCCAGGGCAAGCACGGTGGCAACATTGCGGAACGGAATTCTGTCAACCATGCGCTACGTGAAGGGGCAGAATAGCGAAGGGATACAAACTGAAGTACTTGAAAGTAATACAGGGAAGCCGGTCGATTTTGGTGTCAAATTGAGACACCTTATCAAGACGGAGTCTGCCCTCTAGAAAGCCATGTCGCTGGTAGAGAACGCCATAACGTAAGCGGCTTGATGGTCAACTTATTAACGTGGATCGGCATCATCC
The DNA here is from genome assembly GCA_003501895.1 of Phaeosphaeria sp. A1 3.1a. Classification (NCBI taxonomy): domain Eukaryota; kingdom Fungi; phylum Ascomycota; class Dothideomycetes; order Pleosporales; family Phaeosphaeriaceae; genus Phaeosphaeria; species Phaeosphaeria sp. A1 3.1a. The sequence continues at coordinate 1,181 of QVXC01000451.1, read as the reverse complement.
GTGTGATGCCCCTTTGCTTTTTTGATAATCTCCTTTGCATGCAGTTCGAGATTTGATTAGGTCAGTAACGCATGCTATATACTTTGGGGTCGGCCGTCCAGCGTGTCGTTACGGAGATTCATCTGCCAACGGCAAGCCAAGGTAACGAGTCATGTTCACGTTACTCCGAAGGGTTGTCTTGTTAGGTTTAGAACTTGTACATTATCTGTAGATATGTGCGTCATGTCTGAGTTGGCTAATCGTTCATCCAATCAGGAGTGCCTGCAAGTCATTTGTCGGTAGTCGTTTCGTGATGTGCACAAGTTGCGTGGGCTCGGGGTAATCTTCAACAGTGTCAGCGGATTATGATAGCGTTCCAAGATTGTCCAATATCAGACCAAGCAAGACGCAACCAACCATGAACTGGCTCTACCCTGTACTTCCACGCCAAAAGGCTGAGACACATCGTCATGGACGTCATGTCGGGAGCCGCCATTTCGAAAGTCATAGCCCTATTGACTTCGCCACCACGGTGGGATGAAACAAAGATTTCGGAGTGCGGGTCCGGATATCCTCGGTAGCTGAACCTCAAGAAGCAATTGTGGCTCGGGAACCCATGCGCCTGCGTTCGACTCTTTTAGTAACAAAAATTGCGATGCGCTGTGCACGAAGTACAGGATCCTTATAACATCCTGTATGAGGCCATGATGCATTGCGAAGGGTGAATGTAACCCCTTGCAGCAATGAGGAAAATTGTCTTCCCTCGTAGTGATGATTCTCCCCTGGAGCCTTTTTCTTGGGAAGAATATTGCCATCTGGAACCCTCTTTCGAAGTGGTGGTAAATTGCCATCTAGAGTCTCGTTCTGAGGGGGAAATGTTTCCCACCTAGATTTCTCATCTATACAGAAAAAGTTCTCCCCTAGAGTTCAGATACGGAGTCAGTGACATGCGCGACAAATTCAGATAACGTGGTTTACAAGCGAGTGACGCGTACAAGCGAGTGACGCACCCCACCAAACCTGCCCACCTCTTTCATCTTAACGTACAATGGCTCAACGTACGCCAACTCGTTTAGTCTCAAATGAAGCAGACGTACAGCTTGCTATCTCAGCTATTAGTAATAAACAAGTTCAAGGCAACCGCCCTGCTGCAGCAATCTATCACGCAGCTGAAGCAACGATCCGCCGTCGACGTAATGGCA
>QVXC01000450.1:0-27385 GCA_003501895.1 Phaeosphaeria sp. A1 3.1a | reverse complement strand
CCCCCCAAACTCGTCATTCCCGCTCCCGAACCGCGTCTCCTTCCATTCCCCAACCAACACAAGCGATGCTATTCTGCACCTCTACCGCCTAGCAGCCTCACCTGGTCAAGCGATGAGGAGAAGGGCGTTACATTCAATTTGGTAGAGGACGAGGTGGAAGAGAAAGAGAAAGAGGGTACCGGGGAGACGCCCGGATCAGCCTTTGTGCATTGGCTTTCGTTATTTTCGCGTGATTACGTTATACCCCCTGCGTTTCAGAAACTGATGAATTGAATTGAAGCTCTCTTTCGTTACTTGTATGAGTTATTGAGGATAGAATATGAGAAGCATGATTACCCACAATACCTCTCCAGCTAAATGATCTTCCTCGCGTCCCTTGACTGTAATGTGACGCTCCCATCTCTCCCTACCACCATGAGAGTCTAATGCTGTGTTCAAAGACATGAGCACGCAAATTCCACGCTCCGAACCTCCACCCAAAAGCTCCGTCAATTGTCCGTCCGCTACGATCCAGCTCGATCTTCCAAACGATTCTGAACCAAGATACTTCGCTAGTGCAATGCCCCCTCCACGAATCCAAGGCTCTCCTTGTAAGACTATGATCTGCGCTAGGGAATGCTAGCTCCGCCGCTGCGGTCCTTTTCGCATCTCGTTCTCCGGTAAGGTTTGGGGGCTGCCTTGTTCTGCGTGTGTTGCGGAATCATGAGGTAATTGTGCTTGGGCACAGTCTTGCTACAATTGATGCGTTGCAGTGCAGTGGTACTAGGTGGGAATATGAGGTGATATGGTGTGATATGGGGCGCTGCAAAGGTCTCACCTATACCTGGGATGATGTGCTCGATGTGCTCCAAGCCACGGCCGCTAGTGGAGGGGTAGCTATGTGGAACATGCGGGGCCGTTTTCAAGCGCTACTTTCAGGTGAGACGGACAACGAGGTGAAGAGAATGTCATTGTAAGCACAGTCACAGCACAGTCACAACACAGTCACAGCAGTTACAGTAAGAAGAAGAGTTGAAGATGAATGTAATTTATTGGTATCTCGTGTCCAGATTATATCATGGTACTGTCGTGAACCCAGCTGGAGTCGCAGTGCTCACAGCCTGACGTAAAGGTATTATCGTTCTGTAGCCTGGGAGTCGTTAGCCGTTGCTCAGCCATTGCCATTGATGAGTGACTACATACCGAAGAGGAAAGTCGAACGGAAGAGGTCAAGACGCTCTAGATGGAGCGCTTGTTGGCCTCGGCAGAGCCCTCGTGCTTGGTCTGGTCGATCTTGTCGCCGGCAGCGGAGAGAGCACCGGAGGCACGGTCGGTGATGGAGTCGTTTCCGGGAACGTTGCCCTTGGCCTGCTGCTTGTTGGCCTCCTTGGAAGCCTCAGCAGAGTTGCCCTGGATGGACTCGGAGACGTAGTTGGCGGCGTTCTTGACCGAGTTGACGGCCTGGCCGACGATGCCGTCGTTGGGGTTGTTGGCGTTGGGGGCAGACATTCTGAGGTTGGTTGGTTGGTTGGGTTGAGGAACTGGTAGTTGTAGTAGAGTTGAGGAGCTTGAGTGTGATGGAGGAGAAAAGCAGTAGCGGGAGCCGCAAGCTTTAAGTAGTGGTGGGAGCTGGGTGAGGGGGCAGCTAGGCGGCAGTGCTTGCGTTTGTTTGTCGACGGTGACGTAGAGCCCTTGCAGGACCGTTTGCGCGCAGAAGGCGCTCGGCCAGGCAAGCACGTCACAGGAGACTAAGGAATGGCGTCTGGAATCGCCATGTGACCCCATCGAAGATTGACAAAGGCCACGATTCCCGTGTAAATCTACGATCGTCACAAAGATGTCATACCTGATGTACAGCTGCAGCCGCCTCTAACCACAATTCACTGCTCGACGTTCCAGATGCGCCCCACCTTTGCCCCGCTGCTGGCCCGTGCACCGCGATGACGTCGACTGCCCCTCGAAAATACCGCGACATCAGCGCGCTTTTCCTCGAAACAGGCACGCATCGAGCGATGCAATGCGCGCGAGTGGATGCTCTGAGGAGAATTGCTGGTCACCCGACGCACTGCATGGATGCATCCCGACTGTAGGCGCGACCCGCACGCGACTGGAGCTCCGTGATTCGCGGCCGGCTGCGGAATGGCAGCGGCCGCTCTCAGGGACCGCCGTCAGGGTCTCTGTTTTCATGCCTTTCCCCGTGTCAACAAAGGCCACATGTTGCTCTACGGCATTGTGCAAACGTCAGACGATTGTCGTGGAATGCTGATCGTGCAAGCTGCGTGCTCTTCACAATTTGATGCGCGTCATGGCCCCGTAATTGCCTTGGTCTGGCCAGCATGTGATGGGGCTGAGCAGAGCGGCGACTTGGACGAGCATTGTCCTTTTGACGCGCATTGTCCTCAGCTTTGCCATCGTCGATTTCTTGTTTCTGTCAATGTCCTTGTGCTTCTTCGCCCCCAACAATGCCGCGGCATCTGCCTGCTTCGTACCAGTTGCGAAGTCCGCCTCATGGCCGGTAGAGGCCACGTCTGCGAATCCTCTACTCCCCGGAGTTGCCTTCTTACTTGGAAAAGAGCTACAATCTGGCACAGTCAGGGCAACACAGCCTGGATTGATGACCTTGGGTCCCCGCGTTGAGTCCACTCGCACACCTCGAGCGTCGCTGGCCTGCTTCCACTTCAGCTGCATTTCTGGTGCAGCCTGAGCGAAAGCATGGCCACATCGTTTCTTGTCTGGCGGAGCGCACCGTATTCCAATGTCTCAAGCCATTCACAGTACCGTGGTAGCTGGCCCGAGCCATGTCTTGTGCATAGACATCTTGCTTTTTCGCGTCTGCACCGCAGGCCTAGTCCACTGCAAGACAACAAACGATGACAGGGCGGCATACTTCGCGCTCCAGCGTCGACATGGATGATCCGTCTGGCAACATGGAGATACAAAGGAGGCGGTGTTCATTGATGCACCGTACCAGCTACCGTCTCAGTCCTATACAGGTGCCAGGAGCTATACAACACGTTTTCGTCGTTTCAGATGAACGAGAATAAGCTCACGAGGCACTATAGGGCAACCTATACAACATCAGTACTTGCATCGTCTGTTATCGCAGACTCGCGTGCGGAGAGAACTACGCTGCAAAGTAAAAGGGGCATCACTAAAACCGGCGCCTTCGTATGGCTAGGGCCAAGATACCTCAGAATCCCCCCGGGTCGGGTCACGTGCCATAGCCGGCTATAACAGCTGCGACCAACATTAGCCGTGGGCTCATGCTCCGTAGCCGACTCACGGGACAACTGCATGTATGCGGGTACAACGCGGGGTACATGAGCTGTCCAAGGTCGGTACCGGAAACACTCTCGCGGGAATCGTCGACGGAGAGTGCCCGCAGACCACGACACTGATTGTCCACGCTAGGCCGCCCGTCAGCGAGTCACATTGGGTATCGTATGCGACGGAAGTTGGGCCGTTTTCACGGCTGGTAGAGCGCATTGCAAGTGCCTCGCCATGCCGTGCGATTCGTCCATGTCGCGAATGTCTCGACCCTAGGTTTCGCCAATTTGACGTTGGGCGCCAGCGGCAGACGTCAAACCTCAACTTGGTAAAGGATCCCTACGATTACTCGTGGTGCTGCTCTGATCCCGAGCATACAAGCTGCCGATTGGTCTGCCGTCTAGGCTTCGGATGTCCTAGGTAAGGTAGAGCGGCCAGCAAGCACGACTGCGAACGTCACTGTAGATTCGTCCGATCATGTCCATTTTCGACCAGCCGTGGACGCGTCTGTCAGACTGTGCCGCATGAGTTGACCATTCCTTGTTGTCGGTTCTATTCCACTTGTTAATGCATGCAGAATTTAGACGGGTCACACACCGCACATGGATGTTGTCACGGAAGAAACGGAATAACATTCCGCTATGAGCGGTTCCTCTACCTCTATAGTGTAATATACTGCTGAACAAAATCGCTCCAAAGGCTCGCCGCCAAGAAGAAAAGCCCGATCCAGCAGGCACGGTACCAGGGTCTGGCGGATGTTGGGGTATCGTAAATCAAAGAATGGTACATTTTGGTCGGTTCCTGTGCCGCTTCGCTGGTTTGCGAGGTCGTCCGCCGGTCCGTTGGCTAGGGGTTTCAGCGTGGACGTATCGACGGTTCGCCTGGTCCTTCATGATGATTTGCCTGCACAAGTCGACAAAGGCTTCGTCGACATTCGCACGCCGCCGCGCACTGGTCTCGAAGTATGGGATATTCCATTCACGTGATATGGCGAAAGCTCGTGGGCGTGGAATAGCCCGGTCTTCTTCGAGGTCTGACTTGTTGCCAATGAGTACCATGGGGACGTTGTCATCTTCCTTTATGCGCTTTATCTGCTCGCGCAACTCAGCCAACTCGTAGAACGACGATTGTGATGTGATGCTGAAGACAAGGAGAAATCCTTGGCCTGTTTTCATGTATAGTTCCCTAGAATGTGTGAGAGTGTGCTACGTCAACAGCTAGCGGGTGATGTACCTCATGGCAGCTACAACAGTTAGCATATGTTTGCGGGTTCTATACTGGAAGACGTACTGAATTGCTCTGTGCCCGCTGTATCAAGGATTTCGAGCATAACATGACGACCCTGCCAATTTTAGTTACGGATGGGCGAAGAGCATGGGGAGACCAACGTCAACATCAATCGCCTTGCGGTACGAGTCTTCTATGGTAGGATCATAACTCTCTATCCAAACATTTTGAACAAATTGTGCTGCAGTATGTCAATTGCTGCTACGCGGCGGTCAACAAGCATGTTCGGAACATACCTGTTAGACAACTTTTTCCGACTCCACCTGGTGCGCCACCATCGTCAGCTGGGAACTAGCCCTCAATCGCTTGTTCCAACTCACCGGAGCCGAGCACGACTATGTGGTACTCCCGCTGCGACATAATTCGGTGTGTTGATGGGCGACAGAGGGTCTGGCAGAAGGATGTGCTCCTTGCCTTCCGTGGCGGGATATGCCACAGAAGGTCGAGCGCTTCAAAATGACCGTATGACTAGCTGAGCAAAAGGCCCGACTGTTCCGAGGAACAATATTGCTGACACGGGCCTACGATGTTGTGGAGAGGCTTGTGTCGGCTCTCGATTAGATGGTAGATGGTGCGTAGATGGTGCTGCGCTGTGGGCCAACCACAGTTCTGCGCCCGTTCGTCAGCGGTGTGTCTGTATATCGAGCCGCGCCCAATCAATGCAATGTTGTCTTGGAGCGCCTGTGCGACTAAACCACCGAGGCGAATTAAGTGCTCTGCGAGACGAAAAATGTGCACGTGTGGCTGGGGACGTACTGTGGGTATGATGCGGCGAGGCTGGTGAGGGAACAAAAAAATTTGCTTGCAGCTACCTATCGATAAGGCGACGGCTGGCCTGGCAGGATTCGAGAAAAGCGGTGCGGGTGCGAGCCAAGAAAAGTACCTCAGGCATGGTACGCTCTGGCGGGCAGCGCATCGATTAATAGTCGTCTGCCAGTACCCTGGACTTGGCAGGGCTCAACGTAGTGTGCGTCGATGTGCTGGACGCCAGGTCAAAGCTACGATGATCCGTCCAGGACCGGGATAACACAGACCGTCTTCCGCGCGCAAAGTCCAGCATGCACGTCGTCTAAATTGCCTGCTGGGCCCAGGGAGAGTGCCCCAAGGGGATCCCACTCCGCTCAATGAGTCGAGCGACATCATAGCCCGCGAGCATCGACCCGCAGACGCCCAGTCGCAAGCCTGCCGGATCCCGGGTGCGTCCCGGGCCCCCATTTCATGGGAGAGATCAGTAGCGCGACCCAGATCCGCACAAGGCAATTGGACGGGGCTCCAAGCAAGCCTCTGTCAAGTCAAGCGATAGCCGGTGGTTTGAAGTCGTTTCGCGTTCACGCTGCGACCACGAGTCGGCTCTGTTGATAGATTGCGAGCACCCAGTCAGGAAGGTTACGCCGCCAGCGCTGCACACGACAGTGGTCGAAAAAACAAAACAACGACTGATTCTGCAGGGCGACACGGGGCCACGACACGACGACGCGGTGCATGCCCCGAGGTGCAACCTGGCGTTGTGGGAACATCCCACGCGTTGGATCAGACGTGCAGCTCCAAGTCTGGCATCTCGCAGGGAACGCTTGGCACGACCAGGTATGACGCAGAAAAAGCCACCACGACATGTCCCAGCGACCACTCGATATTGAGGCCGTGGGTTAGTGCTGCTGCTAATCCACGTGGCAGGGACAGGCATTGTGCGCGTAACGGTTGACCAGCGCTCTTGTGCGACTCTGGACGAGGACAGAAAGGCCCGCGTGGCAGGCCCTGACGAGTGCCCGCCAAAGTCGGGCCTGCAATGCATTACGTTTGCGGGATAGCTGCCCACGCTGTGGCATAGTGTACGAACGAGATGAGGGCCTCGAGAAGCGGCACATAGGCCGCATCCCCAGTGCCGGCAGCTGGTCCAGCTCGACCCCAGACACATCGGCGGGCTGCTACAGCAAGCAGACTGTTGAGGGCGGTGCGGACGAATCATTGCGGCGCGCGCACAGCGAGCTGCCCAAACAACACAAAAGTGTGCCCTGCGGTGCATATTGCATGAGGTTTGATGTTGGACTGAAGCGGGCGTAATCATACTGCGCATGCGCCGGAGAATAGAAGGGCCGGGCAGTCCTCGGCGCGGGCCTTCTCCAGACGAGCTCTCGTGGAGCGCGCGCCGGAACCTCTGCAGAACGACCACACCCAACAATGCGTTTTCATGCCGCGGTAGCCCTTGCAGCATGTCTGGCGCCGGCCGCTGCAATCTTCGAGGATGACGCATACCACATTGACTTCCACTATGCGCTGCTAGGCCTGCCGAAACACGAGGCCACCTTCTTCCAGAAGCCTTATGCGGGCTCCAAGGCATCGCTGCTCTACTCCATCTCCCAGAACCACACCATTGGCGCCATCAACCCCAGAGACGGCGCACTGGTATGGCGGCAGCACTTTGCCTCCGACTCCGACAGTCAGGGCCATCTCCGGTCGGGCCACGAGCAGGACACGGTCGTCAGCGCAGTGGGCGACCGCATCACTTCGTGGAGCGCGTCAGATGGACGACTGGTATGGGAGACTACCGTATCAGGGTCCACCGTAGAGGACCTGGAGATCCTAGAGCAGGAAGATGGGTCCACCATCAATGAGGCCAAGGACGCTATTGTCCTGCTCTCTGGCGCTGCCCACCAAGTCAAGCGTATCGATGGCAAGACGGGCTTGACCAAGTGGACGTTTGAAGATACGAGGTTTGCTATGCCACAACAACCTCTAAGATTGCACTGACACGGCGACAGTGGAGACACACCTTTCCAAGTTTCAACCTCGCCGACCGCCGTCTATTACATTTCCCTCCACACGTCGATGCTTGGCGGCTCCAAGCTCAAGGTGACCTCTCTCAGCCCTGTTACCGGGAAGAAGGTCGATCAGTACACCCTGAGCTCAGACGCCGAGATCACTACCCGCAGCCACATTCTGTTCGCAGGAGCCAACACGGCAGCGCCTCTGCTGGCATGGACAGACCTGGCCAACAAAGTGCTCAAGGTGAACATCATCGGCACCAAGAGCATCGCCACCTTCAACACCCCGTCCAACATCGTAGTGGACAATATTGTGCTTCACGCGCCCAGCCACGTCAATTCGCTCCCTCACTTCCTTGTAGAGTACGAGACTGCCGCTGGACAGGCTGCCGAGGTCTTCCATGTTGACCTCAAGAAGAGCACCATTTCGAAAGCATACAGTCTTCCCGAGTTGAAGAGCTCGGGCACTTTCACAGTCAGCACATCAGACGCCAATGTCTACTTCACGCGCGTGACGGAGGATGAAGTCGCTGTCTTCTCATCAGCATCGCACGGGATACTGGGCCGATGGACCCTGAAGCACTCTTCTACCACGGTCGGCGCCTATCCTGTGCACGGTGTGTCTGAGGTCGCAGTAAAGGCCGGGACCGCAAACGCTGTCAGATGTGCAGTTTTGTACTCGAATGGCCAGTGGGTACTACACCGAAACGACGAACTCGCATGGGCACGCCCAGAGTTCCTTTCTGGTACTGTGTCTGCTGTGTGGGCCGGTCTTCCCGAAGAGGAGGCCCTTGCACAAGCTTTGGAGGAGGAGAGCCATCGCAATCTCGTTTCGGCCTATGTTCACCGCGTGCAAAGACACTTGGCGGATCTAAAGTACTTCCCTGCTTGGGCGCAGAACATCCCCACGCGCCTTCTTGGCAGTGTCTTTGGCAAGTCCAAAGAAGCCACCATCAACGATGTCAAGCTTGACACTTTTGGGTTCCACAAGCTCGTCGTCATCGCGACCGATCAAGGACGTCTTGCTGCACTCGATGTGGGCTCACGCGGCAAGATCTTGTGGAACATTGACCTGCACCAATTTTCGCCACGCTCGGCATTCCAGAGTCCCTCTCTTCGAGCCCACCGCGGCTATGTTGAGATCAGAGACCCCAGCTTCGAAGGGTCTCTCTTCGTCAACTCCACCACCGGCGGTCTTGCCTCACCCCAAGAGACCAGATCTCAGACCCCAATTGTTGCTGGCGACAGCAAGCTTGTCTCGTTCACACTCGTGGACGGCACATTGGAGGGGTTCTTGGAGGATCAGCCGAGCTCAGAGCCAGTATGGAGCTTCTCCGCAGCTCCTGGAGAGCGCATCGTATCATATACTGCGAGACCTCTCAAGGACCCTGTGGCCTCGATTGGCAAGGTGCTTGGCGACAGACGAGTCCTTTACAAGTATTTGAACCCAAATCTTGTCCTGGTCACTGCAGTTGTCGATGCGGCCCACACTGCCTCTATTTACTTGCTTGATTCCGCCTCTGGCCAGCTTCTGCACACCATGTCTCATGTGGGCGTCGACACATCCAGACCAATTCCATCAACGATTTCTGAGCACTGGTTCAGCTACTCGCTCACGACTGATGCTCAGGCAGGTGCTTCATCACGCGGCTATCAACTCGTCGTCGCAGATCTCTACGAATCACCTCTACCAGACGACAGAGGCCCACTTGGTGCTACGTCCAACTCTTCGACGGTCCAACCTTCCGGATCGACAGGCGACATCATCAAGCCATACGTTATCTCGCAGAGCTACCAGATCCCCGCTGAGATCTCACATATGACTGTCACTCAAACCAGACAAGGTATCACAAGTCGTGACCTCCTCGTCACCGTACCCTCATCCAACTCCATCATTGGCATTCCTCGCCAGGTCATCGACCCTCGTCGACCAATCGGTCGTGATCCTACCAACCAAGAAAAGGAGGAAGGCCTTGTTCCATACAACCCTTCGCTTCCATGGGATCCAAAATGGCACCTGACTCACAGATACGAAATTATCGGGCTTAAAGACGTCATCACCAGCGAAAGCGGTATCGAGAGTACGAGTTTGGTCTTTGCTTATGGATTGGACATCTTTGGGACACGAGTCGCGCCTAGCTTCGCGTTCGACATCCTTGGCAAAGGATTCAACAAAATCTCTATGCTTATAACTGTAGCGGCGTTGTTTGTTGGTGTTATCTTTGTTGCGCCATTGGTACGTACTCCTTGCGATTCATGAATGAGTGGCACAGCTAATAAGAAACAGGTGAGGCGGAAGCAGATCAATTCACTTTGGACGATACCATAGATTTAAACCCATGTACAGAAATTCTTGAATGCATATTGTAGCGTACTAGAACGAAGACTCGCCATTGGCAGGATGCGGGCTCAAAAGTTCTGTCGGTCTTAAGACGGACATAAAGACCAGTATAGAAATCAAACATTTTCAGCGTTTACACTACCGACTACCCCAATCATGCGTGAAAAGCTCCGTAACCGGAGTCGGAACGAACCTTATTTGCTCCAGAAAGATAGATTGCCTTTCCAAGTGCCGGACTCTAGGGCCAGTATATGATGTAATCCATGAGGCATTATGATCAGTAGACCAGATTACTGATTAAGCGTGTTGACACCAAGGCTGATCGGCCTGAATCTAGAGAAGCAGCCGCTATTTCCGAAGCTAACGTCCGCGTATGTACGATGCGGGGCGTTTTAGGAGGCCGTGCTGCGTTGCCTATAGTTCTGCTTGCGAGAAGTATAAGTTCAGCAATGACTCGACTCTGGGTAAATAAAACTTGGACGTCGTGGACCTACTCATTATAGAACAGTGTCATTGGAGAAAGATACATTTCTCATTAAGCCTGCATAATACTTACAAATACCATCTCGATCTACTCATCTGTGTTGTACATTGGATTCAATCCGTCTCTCGTACAAGACCATCCCCCATCCTTCTTATCGTACATGACCTGCATTTTTCAGTCGTACATTGACTGCTACCGTCAAACTTCGTACACAAGACCATATATATTCGTACATTAACTACTACCTTTCAAACTTAATCTTCCAAAACAATGTCCGACGCAACAACATACACCTCCAAGCTCGCCAGCGCCCGCATCCTCATCATCGGCGGCTCCAGCGGCATCGGCTTCGCCGTCGCATCAGCATGCATCGAGCACGGCGCCCTGGTCGCCATCTCCAGCTCGAACCAGGACCGCGTAAACGCTGCAGTGGAGAAGATCAAATCTTCATATCCCTCCAAGACCTCCAACATCCATGGCTTGACCGTCGATCTATCCTCCCCCGAAACTCTAGAGCAAGAGCTCTCGACCGTCCTCTCCTCCACCGTCCACAAGATAAGTAGCAATGGCAAATTAGACCACGTAGTCTTCACCGCCGGCGACGCGCTAGCTACCATCCCACTCGCAGACATGAGCTACGAGACCATCGTCAAGGCGGGGCAGATCCGCTTCTTCGCGCCCCTGCTGCTCGCGAAGTTCTTGCCCGCGTATCTGGAGCAGAGCTTCAAGAGCAGCTATGTCTTGACGACGGGGAGTATTAGCGAGAAGCCGATGGGGAATTGGAGTGTGGTTGCGGGGTATGCGGCGGGGTTGCATGGGATGGTGAGAAATTTGGCGTTGGATTTGAGGCCTGTGAGGGTAGGTTTGGACTTCCATTGATATGCCCTTCCTCCCCTCCCCTTATAACTAGTGCTCTTGGGATTTTGGGGCTGCCCAGTGCTAACCCTGAATTGTGTAGGTCAATGGCGTTAGTCCTGGATTCGTGAATACGGAGCTGTGGAGAGTGAGCGAGGAGGAGCGCGAGAAGATGATGGAGAGGATGGGGGAGAAGTTGGCGACTAGAAGGGCGGGGCAGCCGGAGGATGTGGCGGAGAGTTATCTGGCGTTGATGAAGGATTGGAATATGACGGGTGGGATGGTGAGGACTGATGGCGGGGGGTTGATCATGTAGGCCCAAACTTGCCGCCAGTGACTGAACTGGTTGGTCAACAGCAAGAGTTCTCCGTGAGTGAAGGGTTGTACTGCATGTTGGCGCGTGCGAGCGAGAAGGACAGGGTCGGATTGGCTTCAACAGCTCATCTTGTTCAGGTTAATGGATGAATTATACATCTTCCTGTTGTCCTACAACTAGTCACATAGCTTCTTCAAAGAATAGACGAAAACGACCTGTTATCAACCAGGTGCCCTTGTAGTTTTCGCTCGTAAGTGCTAACATGCGGTGCATGCTGTTGAGGTCATAATGGTCGCAAATGAGGTTTGGAACGAACTAAGTGTTACTAGACGGATGAAGTTAGGAAGTAAGCAGAACTTGACACATATGTCTAACCTCTGACAGACTCTGAACTGTCCCACTCTGAATGGACCTAGGGTGCGCAGTAATCATGTGAGATGTGTGGTGCCTTCTAATGATCGACTGGTATCATGTAAAATCATTTATGTCGTGGTATATTAATTATTATTTTTCGCAAATCTTCATCAAGCATTCTTGGTCCAACGGTAGGATAATTGCCTTCCAAGCAATTGGCCCGGGTTCGACTCCCGGAGGATGCATAAGACTCCTTCTTATCAATTGCACACCGTTCTTTTTGCTATTTTTTGTGTACAGGAGGTGTTGAGATGATGGCGGTGCAGTGACGGTCACATGACAAACTTCGTTCCATCACAACCACCTCGGAGCCACATCACGTACCGACAAATCTCAATCTGAAGTCGGCACTTGGAACTACTTCATGCGTCTGGTGGCGGACGCTGTCCCACGATAACATCAATTGGTTCATTTTTGCCCATCCATTCCGGTCATATGCGATGGAGCGTGCGGGGTATCGTCACCACTATCCACGTTGAGCTTCATATCTGGATAACACACACTGCAGCGGGCTCCTCCGATTGCTCGGCATCCGATGCATATGACCACTCTCGATAGGCACACCCGAGCGCGGAGCCTCCGGAGCCCATCAGGGTGGCTCTTGCGAACACGAATTCTCCTTCTTGAGGACGCTCCTCGCTGATCTCTGCAACATGACAGCACTTGTTGGAGGCCTTGAGTCCTCGATCCCAGTGCTCCTTCTTGACGTGCCATCATTCTAATGCATCTGTCCGCCGGAGGAGCTCCCCCCGGTAGACACAGTGCGCACAAGGAGGAGCACAAACCGAACACACGCTCCATGGAGGAGCAGGTTCTGGCTCCACTTTCGCCGGTGACACCTCCAAACCTTGTTTCAGGGCAGCCAGCGCGCATGTCACTGGCTCGATTGGCATGCGGACCTAGCCCTACAGAGCAACCGCACGCATATTTGGCTCGGTTAGATGCGTTGGCCATGCAGATTTGTGGACACTCTAGACCGCGCGCCCGTCGCTGGAAGTCGGTGAGGATGCCTAAGGAAATGCAGCCCCGCGCCCTCTGCGTCTGTCCTGATTGGCTGTGTGGCTTGTTCAGCGGCCAGAGTCACCGACACAATGCATTCGGGTGGGATATGCGCCAAGTTGAGGGAGTTGTTCTACTGGAACGGCCATGTTGGCGGGAGGAGCGAGGAGTAATTGTTGCGAGCTCCAGGCGTCGTATATATTGATGTCGTTTGAGCCGCATAGATCTGTCCCGCAGGATTCGTCCATTGAAGAGTATTTGATCCTTCCGTCGCCTTCTACTCTACTCCGGTCTTGTATCGAAGCTTCATCGACCACAAACATCATCACTTGAAGCAAATCACAATCATATCTTTCTTGCCAACTATGGCCAATCAATCCAACTTCGAACCCAAACAACCTCTTCGCACCGACACAGTCGACTCGCAGAACTCACAATCATCCGCTCAAATGTCTCCTCCCATGTCACCCACATCACCAACATCACCGTCACGTGCGACTTCCGACTTCTTCGGCGCCATCACTGCGCGCGTCCGTGGCCGCTCGAGATCCCGCGAAGCAGCCAAGCGCTCCAAGTCACCCATGGTGTCACCACCGCGCCACATCTCCAGCACAAGCACATCGAGCGCACATCCTCAACATGCACGACAGACCTCAACGTCTACACCGGTGCGACCTTCTCTCCAGCAATCAAACAGAAGGAGTACCAGTGGAAGCGATGCGTGGCGCGGACGGCATTCAAACGAGTGGCTCTTCGGTGGCTGGTCAGCGACAGAGACGGCGAAGGACCTGTTGAATCGTCGCAGCAAGTGATCGCGCACTGTAATCAAGTGGTCTGCGACTGCTTGCGATGATTGGGCTAGGTGTTTGCTGGACTGTGCCACACCAAGAGAGTGTCTGGTAGCCCGTCAATGATTGACATGAGTATGATAAACACAAGACTGGTAATGACTTGGGATGGATCAGAGGATGGCGCATTGTCTTCTGTCGCTGGATGTATATTAGCTCAATCGAAGAGATGAATGTATCGATACCCTGATCATTCGACTGTACATGCTCATGGTGACGTCCCTCGACATGACAGCTTTTCCAGAACTACCATATCATAGAAATGAAGCCGTCGGAGTCTGGTAACTTTTTGCACTGGCCCATTTCGTACCTAGCTAAGCGAACTGTCGCGTCGCGTCGCAGAGCTGTCGGAATTCTGTTCGGTACGCCAACGCCAGACCTCACCGCTCGCTCGAGTACCTGAATGTCTCGCGCCTGCAACCTCCGATGTTCGCGTCATAATACCGACAATCGAGTGCGCCTCGTTTTCAAACAGTTATCGCGATGGAGCCTACGTTCGGAGTAGCTTTGAGTATACAGGGCTGCTCCACGGCGTTCACAGCTATCCCGATGGACCCCACCACCCCTCAGCGACACCGTGGATCGCATCAGGCCGACCGATCACGCTTCATGCTTCGTCCAAACCATACAGGCCGTGACTTATTCCGAGCACGCACAGGCTTCTAGTCACACCGCATCGATTCATCCGGGAGTCCATCAGACAGAAAGCTATAAAGCTAGGGACACTGTCGCAATAGCTCCGCAGCATCCTCCCCATACGACCATTCTTACTACGTACACCATGAAGCACCCACGCGCTTCCTTGCCAACACCAACCTCGTCCGACTCGTTCTGGCATACCGAGCCGAATGAGTTCCTGCTTGGACATCGGACAACGGAAGAGTTGCCTGCTGAAGCGGATATCGTCATTGTCGGCACGGGCATAACTGGCACATCCGCTGCAAGATTCCTCACTGAGGATGCTAGGGCGAAGGGAAAGAGCATTGTCATGCTTGATGCTAGGGAAGCATGTTGGTGTGCTACTGGTAGGGTGAGTCTAATTCCATAACAAAGGAGATCATAATCTGCCTCGAAAGATTGACGACAGCCTTTCTATCCTACACTTCGATGCATAATTTGACCATATTACTAATGCCGTATAGAACGGCGGACACTGCCAACCTCTTCTTTGGGACCGTGGCTCAGAGGTAGCCTCGTTCGAACTCCGCAACGTCGCCGCCGTGCGCTCCTACATCAAAGACAACAACGTCCCCTGCGAATGGCGCGACGTCTCTGGCTGCCGCACCTTCTGGACGCCAGGCGCCATGGCCGAAGCAGAGCGAGAGATTACCGAGCTCAAGAAGACGTCACCAGAGATCGCCAGCCATGTCACAGTCATCACCGACAAGGCAGAGCTGCAAAAGCACCGTGTCAGTCCTTCCTGCATCGGTGCAACCCTCACACAAGGCGCCGCAAGTCTGTGGCCCTACAAGCTCGTCACATTCATCCTCGAAAAGCTCATCAAAGACGGAAAAATCAATCTCCAAACCAAGACACCCGTAGAAGAGATCACAAAAGTTGCAGATGGAAAACACGTCCTCCACACCCCACGTGGCAGAATTACGTCGCCCACCGTCATCCTCGCAACAAATGGCTACACGTCCGCCCTCCTCCCCAACTTCGCAGACCTCATCGTCCCCGTGCGCGGCGAAATGTCCGCCCTCCACCCACCCGCGGGCTCAAGCATCATCCCCAACTCGTACGGCATGGTCGGCGCCTTGGGCCAGCCCGAGAACGCAGACGACTACCTGGTGCAGCGCCCATACTCTGGCGTGCCTAACCCTGGTGGGCATTTGATGTTTGGTGGAGGGAGGGGCGCAGGCACACACCCCACCGTTGGGCAGTCAGATGATAGCATCGTCGACGCTGGATCGGCTGCGTACCTGCGCGGCGCGCTCTTGAAGATCCTGGAATTAGATGGTGAGACGGGGGATGTCAAGGAACTCAGCGCCGCGGCCGAGTGGACTGGTATCATGGGGTACAGCCGCGACGATCATCCGTGGGTGGGTAAGGTACCTGGGTCTGACGGGCTGTGGCTTTGCGGTGGATATACAGGCCACGGCATGCCGAATGGCACGCTGTGTGGGAAGGCGGTGGTGGATATGATGCTTGGGGAAATGGAGGGGAAGGAGCTGGGTGAGGTTCAGCAGAGTATGGTGAAGGAGGGTGCGCTTCCGAAGAGTTATCTGCTGAGCGAGGAGAGGATGGAGCGGGCTCGGAAGATGTTGACTGTGCAGCAGCAGGATGAGGAAGGCGTGCACATGATTGGTGTTGTTTAGGCTATCTCAAGACAATAGGTTCTCGAAGATGATGATTGTAGTCATGTTCCTGCTTGTCGCCATGCTCGCTGCCAGAACACCCTCTTCTTCCGGCCGTGGATTTCTTCTCGGCCGTTCTTGATCCAGCTCGAACACTTGAGTGCGTTTCGAACGCCCGATATCATTCTAGATCGTTGAAGCAGCGTCTACAGCGCTTCGCTACCTCTCCCAAGCGATATAGAAGCACATGACCCCGCGCAGCTGACTAATAACATGCAGGTACTCGTGGGCGACATTGCTTTAGATAGTAGACTTCGGCGACCGGAGAACAACTTACATTGACATCTATATTTCTTCATCAAAGCCACGCCTATAAGAAGGGGCAGTAGCAATGAACAAATTCCCCCTCCCCCGCTTCAATTGCGTCCCAGCATCTCGCAAACTCCTCCACCACCGCACACTACTACTACCCCAGCTCCGTCGATACCATCCAATCTCACAATCTCAGTTCCGATTGAAGTTTCACAGATCCAAGACGATAGATCTCACCCGCCACCTCTCCACCATGCCTCCAGACCCCCCACCAAAACACATCGCCGTCCTCCTCTTCCCCGGCTTCCAACTCCTCGACGCCGCCGGCCCCCTAGACGCCCTGCACCTCCTCTCCCTCCGCTTCCCCCTGCAGCTCTCCGTCCTCGCCCACACCCTAGATCCCATCGGCACGCAAAACTCCGTCCAAACATCCATCGGCTCGAAATTCAGTCCCGCGATGTTGCCAACGCATACATTCGCCGACGCACCGGATGGGATCGATGTACTGCTCGTCCCTGGGGGGTTGGGGAGTAGGGGCGAGGGAAGCGAAAAGCGCATGGAGGGGGTTGTGGAGTTTCTTGAGGGGTTGGAGTTGGGGAAGGACGCGGGGGATAGGACTGGTAAAGGGCGGGATGTGCGCTATGTATTGACAGTCTGCACCGGCTCCGAGATCCTCGCGCGCACTTCTCTCCTCGATGGGCGGCGGGCTACTACTAACAAGAGAGTATTTAACGAGGTGAAGAAGTTGCATCCGGGTGTGGACTGGGTGGCGAAGGCGCGGTGGGTGCAGGATGGAGATGTCTGGACGAGTAGTGGGGTGAGCGCGGGGATGGATCTGGTGTTTGCGTGGATGGCGAGTGTGTGGGGGGAGGAGGTGGCGCAGGAGACGGCGGATCGGAGCGAGTATGTGAGGAATGGGAATGAGGCCGGGGATGGGTTTGCGGGGAGGTGGGGGGCGGAGTGAGTCTTCTTCCTTGCGTGGATAGATGGCGTTTGCTTCTTTTTCAAATCTGGCCGTAGGAAGTCCCCTCAGCTTGGAGCATCGATCGAGGTCGTCGTAGTCGTAGCCGTTATCGTGTCCGTACTCGTCTTTACTCCATCCTCCATAGCGTCCAACGAAGCCGACCGAGTATAAACAACCATCCCATTAATCGCATGCGCATGCCCCTCAAACTCCCTCACCTTCTCCCCCTCCCTCTTCTCAAGAAACCCCTCCCCAACAACATTACACTCCCCCAACCTCGCCCTCTTCTCCTCCGTCCCCGCATAGCTCGTATAATCCCCTAAGATCTCGTTCCCGATATACAGCACCGGATCCTTGCCTGCCAAAAACATCGGCAACAGCAGGAACCAGTCTACAAACGGCGAGTAGACAAACGCCTCGGTGGATATCTTGTCTTCGATGCCCGAGTCGAGTGTTGTGATGTTGAGACTGGCCAAGAACTCGATATCGAGAGCCGTGAACGCGGGGTCTTGTGCGAATGCTGCGGTCTTGATGTCGAGGTGTTGGATGACGAAGTGGAAGAGGACGAGCTGCCACATGCTCCTCCATCTATGTGCCCAGTCTCGGGAGAAGCTTCCGATGCCTATGCAGACTGCTTGGTTGACGGTTCCTTTCATCTCTTTGGCTTTTAAAATACCCTCAATCTGCCTCGCGACGTCTGACTCGCCCCACTTTTCTTGCAGGTTGGTGAACTCGAGCGAGAGTTTTGAGACAGTGAGATTCTCGACAGTGTGAGTTGGCATTTGGCCAGAAATGCTGAATCCAGTTTTATCTTTTTTCTTCGAGCCCTCTGTCCCGCTCTTATCCTTATTCCCAATCCCCATCTTCCCAACTCCATGCGTGATTACCGTCCATCCATCCTCCGTCGTTAGTTCCTGTCTCTTTACCCTCCCAGTTCCACCTCCACCTCCGCCTCTTTTCCCTCCTTTCCCTCTACCGCTCATCCTCCCCAATCCAGCGTCCAAGATCCACGCACCAGATCTAGATCCCAAATGACGTGCAGTGACGTGACGTTCCGTTCCCAGCAGCACAGTCGTCGTCGTCGTCGTCGACTTAAGGTGCGGCTTGCATGGGCGCGTAGGTGAGTGATCGCTCTTGACGGGCGCGTAGAGCGTGTGGGCTGGTGGCGTGGTAAAAGTTCTCGACTATGGAATCGAGGCGCTAGACTAGTGGGTAACCTGTGTTAGCGAGTCATGAGGGGTACATTGTGCTGAGCGAGTTTGGTCAGGACGATTTATTGAGTGCTGGGTAGGACAGATTAGGGGATGAATTTGGTGAGTAGTTGCGGGATGGAGATCCAGGAATTGGGAATATGGATCAAGTCATGCCTTTGGGTGGAGGCGGTTGAGCAGTGTTTAGCTTCACTAGTACTGTGGAATAACGCATGTTCATGACATTATATTACGATTGCGATTGTCCTTCAATGTAGTAATAACATTTCTATCCGCAAATCCATCTGTTTTGCCATACCTATGCGCTCTTGTTTGCGTGCCACGACCACGTCCTGAGAAAGCTGGGACAGGTACTCCCCAGCGTTTTTATGGCATCCAAGTCCAACGCTTTCTGCCATGATGCATCATTCTAATCCAATCAACGCACCAAAGTTGGAAGCAATGAGCAGGACTCTGCACCAACGACGGGTGTGTGTGCCCCCAAATAGATCTCATGGCGCGCAATCAAGAGCACATAGGTATGGTCTCGACAGAACTTTCTTCTCCGTCTTAGATAGCTCTTCATTCCCCTTCCTCCTCCTTTGACAAAGCAACGAAAGTCCTGCTGATGATGAAGGTGCTGTCGCTTGAATGACGGGATATCTTGCAACGCCCAAAACGCCCATGCCGAAGTAGTTCCCACAAGCAGAAAGTAATAATGATGCGATTGCAAACGATCTACACCCACACCAAGAATAGCGCAAGTGCGAAAAGTAACGGTGCGAGTATCGATGCGTAGTGGTTTACGACCGCGCTCGGCGACGCAGGCGATGCAGTCGATGTGTAGAGCATCTGGAATCCAATCTGCTGGCCCGGGTCCGTCGAATTGAAGCAGTTGGTCTTGTTGACTTCATTGACTTCTTCTGGTTCCGCAAATGTAATGTCGACGCACTGCGAAGCGAAGTTAGCCATTGCACAATTCCTCACACGTACAGAATTTGACATACGTTGTACAGCGCCGCACCATGTTGCGCAAGCTCGATAACCTGGATACTGGCGTTGTCGCCAACCTTTGGTTCGTAACCTGCCGGCAGTGGGACTTGCGGTAGGCAAAAGGTGCCCTCGTATTGCTGGTTTGAAGGGCCTGAAATGGAAAATGGCGGGAGCATGGCGTGCGAGTAGTTTAGTGGTTCGTTGCCGTAGCCCATGTTGAAGTAGAATTGCGCGGCTTGATGACCTGGGAACCATCCTGGCTGGATCGAGACGGCGCCGCCTTTGAGCGGCCACTTCGTGCGATTTTGAGATGTCGGCATGCCGCCGCCTGCTTATGTGTAAGCATACTCAGAAGATGTGTGTCGAAAGTGATCAACCTACATGGATACATCCATTGCATTCCATATGGGAAGCCGTATGAGCCAGTCTGGTTGTCATAGTTGATTCCTAGCGATCCGGGCACAATGCTCGGATCTTTGGGGCCCACAGTTCCGTTGGTCAGGATATTGTTTCCTCTCCAGCCGGGGTAGACGATGACGGTATGAGCAGACGCAAGCGACCAGCTCGCGACGACGAAAACAAGCTCTGTGAATCGAAACATTTTGGCGTGCAAATCCAGAAGGTCCAGGTACGATGGCAGAAACACAGCAACGATCAAGACAGCAGTCGGCGCAAGACAGGTGCAGGCGTGCGGTGGCGGGGGCCATCAGCACTTATGGCCTGGACGACTTGGCTCCTTTGCCTCGTGCGACCCCAAATCCAATCCCGACCCGTTCTGCCCAAAGAAGGCTTGCATACACACACTCTGCGAATGGGGGCCCTGGAGCTTCCCAGAAACGGCGCCGCCACGACAGGCCTGTCAGCACTCGAAGCATTGAGTATGCAGCGAATAGGCTCGGGGCTAGCATATTGGCTTGCCAGGGGCCTCCGACCACTGAGCTTCCCGCATGCACGTCTCTGCGGGCGGGAGGGAAAACCCCAAGACGGCCGGGGCGAATAGTGGCCGAGGAGGCGATGGGCATGCCGGTGGTGATTGGCTGGGCTGTGTGATGTCTTTGCAGGCTTCGAGAGCGTCCGGCCCAGGGACCACTGTAAGCGCCCAAAGTGCTCCACAGCTGCGAGCCGGCACCGCGTTTCGATCGACCAAACGCCAAATCTCGTGCGCTGCACTGCAAAACGACTCCACAAGCGTGCGATGGTTGTGTGATGGCAGCGTGATATAAAGCGCTCGAGGCGCCGCGACCATGGCACTTTTCTCGTCGCCTTCGCAGTCACTGCTGGACCGGCCACGCACACAAGCGACGCACTACGCATATGCTTCTGCAGGTAGCGCAAGCGACACAGTCAGCCTGCCGGTTATCAATGTTATGCTATCAAAATAGACCTCGCCGCAATATAATCAACCTCGCATTGCTGCATGATATGCATGAACTGCATCTTGCTCGTCACAGTCCGTCTCTGATTGGGACCATGTTTGCTGAGCCCCTGGATCGCGTCTGTCTTGACCACTGCGCTGGGCTGGAGGACCGCTTGGAAACGCGCGAGGCCTGGATGCAGTGTGCTTGAAATACATCGTAAAGTCGTTGGATGTACCCGATGTGATTGTGATGATCGTCGCGATTCGTCTGTGCTATCTGCCGATGCGGGCGTCATCCGTCGTGGAGGACGTGTCTGCATGTGTGCTGTGCGCTTGTATGCAAGGGCGTGGTACTGATGCTGCCCAGCACTCTACGTAGGGCTCCTCAAGCTTTCCTTCGGGAGCGCCAATGTGAAGTGATTGATGCTTCGAGGTGTATCCAATATGAGCTGGGAGATGCCGAAGGCACATGAGGGTATCCGCTTGATGAAGCTAGAGACAAGCCCATCTGTGCCTTCCTCAGCTTTAGGAGCACGTGATGCTTGCGACTTGAGTCCCCCACATTATATCGAGCTTCAATGAGACAGTGCAATTGCGAAGCGAAAAGGACGTCATGGAGTACAATATTTGTGACATTCATCGCGCAGGTTCAAGTGCAGTTAACATCCAACAATCACGCTTCAACTCCCCTCTTCGACCGGTATGGCTATCCCCTCATTCCGCAGTCGCTGCGCCGCGGCTTCTACCAGCACCGTCAACCGCGACATGTACTCCGAGATCTGCTCGTTCTCCATTTTCCGCGACTGACTCGGCACCTTCACTGCCTCGTTCCTTGCCCCTTCCTTTGTAGCCTCCTTGACCGCTCGCTCCACTTCCTTCACAGCCTCCTTCTCGGTCGCTTGAAGTTTCTGGATACGCTGCCAAGCAGGCGTCCCATCCACGTCGCTTGTCAAAGTGGTGCTCCTACTGTCCACCGCACTGTCCATGGCTGAGAGCTCTGCGATATAGCTTGACTCCTTCTCGCTGAGCTCGCTTGAGCTGAGCTTGTTCATCTTGTTTCGCAGGGCTTCGTAGCGAGCATTGATCTTGTCTTGTCGTGACCGCACCTTCTCGAGGCGCTCATCAATCTTGCCGCTGCCATAGACTGATCCATCGTCTGAGCCAGGGCCGCCGTTACCAGTGACTGCATCGATCTTGGATGTCACTTGAGCGCTTCGCCAAACTTGATCGCGGAACTCATCCTGGAGACGTGTTGCGCGGTTGAACAAGTCAGCCACAGCATGCTGCAGCCGCGATGTCTTGACAGAGAGCACTCGGTGCACATCCATCAGCAGCTCCAGATTCGCAGGCGAAAGCTTGACCTCTTCCTTCATTTGGGCGCGGTGTCTCGCAGGGACATTGATAGAACCGAGTACATCGAGAGGCTCGTAGAGCTCCCTTGGTGGTTGCCATGCCTCGCGGACTTCTCCTTGTATGCCACTGATGTTCATGTACTCTGCAATTTCTTCTTCTGTTGGTAAGCCGTCTTCGGGTGCATCGAGGAAGGCAGCTTGGGGTTGGTTGTCGATGGAGGTCAGCAGAAGATATCCGATGTTGCCGTCCTCGATGACCACGCTAGAGGTGACCTCTTGCTCTGCTGGGTTACCGGGAATTCTGCGCTCGAGATACTTCTCCACTGTACTGTTGGCTGAGTCTAGCAGTCTTTGGATGCGGAATTCTGCGCCCTCTGTCTGCGGTTGCGAGAGTTCGTTCTCCAGCTTCCTGATCCAGGGCTCCAACGAAACGTAAAACACGCCACCGGCGTGCGAGACGAAGAAAGAAAAGTCGGTGTGCACATCGGGGGCAATGCTCTGGTTGAACGAAGACTGCTCGCTCTCAACCAGAATGACCGTCTCGGCGATGATGAGATCGTGTTCCAGTATCTCTGGCACATCAACATCATCCTAGTAGTTGTTAGATGAATATTGGAGCGGCTTATACAAGACGTACCTCAGGTGACGGTAGCCAGCGTCCGATTATCCCCTGCAAGTCGAGGCACACATGCACCTTGCACGTGTCTGTCAACAAACAAACAACAGCGGTGGGAAGACCTTCAGCCGCTTCCTCTTCGCTGCCATCGGAGAGGGTTTTCAAGGAGTAGACAATCATGTCGCTCAGCTCGAAATCGTCTACTTCTGGTGAGATATTGAAGGGGCCTTGCAGCAATGGGACTACAGGCGTGCTTGACGGCCGCGCAAAGACTTTGACCGAGTCGCCATTGGGCAGCTCTTCAAGAAAAGGCTCCTCATAGAGAATGTCGGCGAGCCACGAAACCTGTCTCTCTGAAGTCTTGAGCTCGTCCTTGGGCGTCTCGGTGTCATCTGAGAGATTGGTGTAGTTGACGTTGATGGAAGACGTCAGCGTTTGCAGGAGCGTGAAGGCCCCGGGTGAGTCGACCAGCTGCCACTTGCTCGGGAGGAGAGGACAGAGAGCGTAAACATCACCAGGCACTGTGGCGATCCACAGCGTCATGGGTGCCCAGCCATGCACACCCTCCTGCTCCGGAAAGTCGCCAAAGCACGCTGATGCCACTTCCAGCTCAACCGAGTCGGGTGAAAAGCCCTTTGAAGCTCCGAACTTGGATGCGCTCAGATCTTCCTGGTCGTTGGTCGCATTCGCGAGCTTGGCCAGGTCGATTGACAGCGCGGGCTCACTGAAAGTAGAGCGGTCGGCGCGATTGACCTCCCATAACCGCACCACGCCAGCTTTTGTGATGGTGACGAGACAGCGCCCGTGATATCCGAGCGGATGCCATAGTGTTGTCGCAACGGGCGACTCTTCAGTGACGTGTGCGGTCGGTCCTACTTGGAACGTCTTTGGCTTGATTGGGGTGTTGTCGCTGTCTTCGAGCAGCGAGGCGTCGGGCAGATGAACGACATGAACAGTGTGCGAGGTAGATACGGCGAGATAGTCTTCTTCAGGCGAAATGGCGAGACGCGTGATGGGGAGCGGTATGGAGATTCGCAGCGTGCGGTATGCTGGCTCAACGCCTTCCTTGAGGTTGACCAAATCCGCCCATCGTATCTCGTGCCCGACGGCTACAAATATCTCTGAGCCCCTCGTTGCGATGGTCTTCCGTGGCCCAAAGTCCTTCCTCTTTGCGGGTGCTGCGTTGCCATTGGTTTGTTTAGGCGCAAACAGCTGGTATCCTGGGCTTGGTCGCGCAAGCCAGTCCGGCGTGTAGCTCAGAACTTTGGGCATCGTAGCAGCAATCTCCTGCAGCGCAAAATGCAGGCAGAAACCGACCAGTAATAGCAGTTGAGGGTCGAGGTAAGAGGCGAGTTGGCGGTCAAGCAAACAAAAGCGCCATGAGAAAGAAGCTCGACGCGCTCCAAGCATGGTCAATGCGCGTCGAGCTTCTCGACTCAACCTCCGTCGCCGCAACAACCACGACATTCACTCCAACATACTGCTGCTCTGAGACTCACTCATCTCAGTCGCATAGCTGTGGTCAGAAGACTCGACTGGTGTGACATCGCTGCCCATCATGGCGCCGCATCGAAGCACAGTGGAGCGCCTGGACAAGCCGAGCTCATACGCAACCGCAAAGGTACGCATCACCGGAGCGACAGTGCAGCCACATACTAACAGCGCTGCAGAAGCGTAGACGCGACCGCCACCGCGACAACGAAGACCGCCGCGAGCCGACGCCCGAGCCCGACGACAAGCTCAAGGACGCTACCACGCTCTACGTCGGCAACCTCTCCTTCTACACCACCGAGGAGCAGATCCACGAGCTCTTCAGCAAGTGCGGCGAGATCAAGCGCCTCGTCATGGGGCTCGACCGCTTCCAAAAGACGCCCTGCGGCTTCTGCTTCGTCGAGTACTACACCCAGCAGGATGCGCTCGACTGCATGAAGTACATTGGCGGCACCAAGCTCGACGAGCGCGTCATCAGGACGGATCTTGACGAGGGATTCGCGGAGGGCAGGCAGTATGGGCGAGGAAAGAGCGGAGGACAGGTCAGAGACGAGTACAGGGACGAGTACGATCCCGGTCGCGGAGGCTATGGCAAGGCCTACGCCGACGAGTACGACTAGGGCATCGAGGGCCATCTCACAGCATGGGCGGAGTTTGGAGTTATTCGTACGGCAAAGGCATGCCGGATTAACATGTAGTCTAGGTTCACTCTAACCAAAATTCAAATCCATCTACCAACGCCTGTCGCTCATGCAATGTCTCGTACAGCCCTCTACTTGGTCCGATCCACCAATTCGAACTGCTGCCGCCGCTCCACAGCCTTCATGACCTCGCCCAGCCACCAGACATGTATCCGCGGGTCCTCAGTGAGCTCGGGATGAAAGCTGCACCCAAAGACATTTCCCTGTCGCACGGCTATGATGTCCTTTCCACCAGCGTGTTCGTGCTCCTGGTTCTTCTGCAAGTCGGGATTGCGCAACGACAGCGTCGCCATGATCTCGACCTCAGCATTCAGTTCCTCCTTCGCAAGCGCATCGACGGGCGTCTTCGACGGCGCCACAATCGTCTCATCTACATCGCCCTCCTGTGTCTGCTTTCCATTTGTATGCGGCAACACCTTCTCCACCACCGGCGCCCTTATGAACACACACCGATATGGCTGATCCTTCCCCGTGCTCTCCGTGCTCCCCAGAAACGACAGATCAAGGTTCGCCTGGAAGCTCTCCTGCTGTCTTCCGAAGTGGTTCCTATTAACCCTCACATCCAACCCCCCAATCAGATCTTGTCCACCCTTCTTCGTCCTGTTCGCGCTCTCCGCAAGCAGAATGAGACCCGCACATGTCCCCCAGGTCGGGCGGCGCAACACTTTTACGAAGTCGCGTAGAGGTTCGAGAAGGCCGGATCGCGCGGCTACGAGGGACATTGCGGTGCTTTCGCCGCCTGGAATGATGAGGCCGTCGCATTGTGATAGTTCGTGTGGGGTGCGGACTTCCATGAAGCGCCACTTGAAGTCGGGGGTTTGGAGGTTCGTCGCCGCATGTCGGAGGAGCTGGATGTGTTCGCTGAAGGCGCCCTGGAGCGCGAGGACGCCAACTGTGAGGTCTGGGACTGTCACCGTCATGTTGCGGATACCGTGTAACGTATAGCGACTCGGAGAGTACAGTGTGTACAACAATGACTCGGACCGTGGAGGCGATCACGTAGTCATGCTTCTCTTTTTTGTACGCCTTATCGATAACAATCCGCCGCCTTACATGTTCGCATGCTCGGGGCCCCGCTATTGCCGTCAATAGCCATAATAATACAGTCAATCCACTCACTCGCTCTAGTCTCCCGCGTTCCAGACTCCACCACGCACTCCCAACCTTAACCATGCGTTACTAGCACCAAGACTACAGACAATGCCTGATTCGGAAACGCAGCACGGAGCCGGTGTTGGACTCACGTGCTGGCTGCTGGACACGCGGTCGCTATGGCCTGGTAAAAAGATCACAGATTCTGCTTCGGTGCGTTTTCTTCTTCACATGTTATAATTCGCCGAAGTTCAGCTGCTGATGATAGACGATGGATGACGATAGGCAAGAGAAGCGCTCAAACTCATCAGCCCCGAAGAGAACGAGAACATCTTGCGAAAGTATCATATTGCAGATGCGCGTATGAGTCTGGCCTCTGCGTTGCTTAAACGCCTTTTCGTGCACAAGACGCTCGGCATACCATGGAAAGACATCACATTTGGACGTAAAAGGGATCCAAAGCATGGGAAGCCATGTGCTCTTCTCCCACCCACTTCTCCAGAGTCCTCGCCCATGCCGGCGCCTATCGAGTTCAACATCAGCCACCAAGCTGGACTCGTTGCGCTCGTAGGCTGCAAGTCCGAGGAACTCGATGCCGAGCTGGGCGTTGATATCGTCTACGTCAACGAACGCAATGATTACCGCATCATTGACGACGAGGGATTCGATGGCTGG
The DNA here is from genome assembly GCA_003501895.1 of Phaeosphaeria sp. A1 3.1a. Classification (NCBI taxonomy): domain Eukaryota; kingdom Fungi; phylum Ascomycota; class Dothideomycetes; order Pleosporales; family Phaeosphaeriaceae; genus Phaeosphaeria; species Phaeosphaeria sp. A1 3.1a. The sequence continues at coordinate 793 of QVXC01000450.1, read as the reverse complement.
GTAGAGATGTACTCTGAGCTGTTTAGCCATGAGGAGTCGTTTGATATGAAGTACAACGCCGACGCCTTCCCGCTGTTAGATGGCACTATGGTCCAGCCGTCTATGTTGCAGGCGCGAAGACACGATCGGTGCACCAGACGGCATCAACCACTGCGCGTCACGTTACCCAGTGGAGAAGAGAGAATGTTTGATTCAGATCTCTTGATTGATGCCAAGTTGAGAAGATTCTACACGTTTTGGTGCTTCAAGGAAGCATACATTAAGCTCGACGGCGAGGCCTTGCTTGCCAAATGGATTCCGCGCCTCGAGTTCAAGAACGTAAGAGCGCCGAGACCAGGTACTGTGGCGCGGTGCAGTACACATGGCACGTGGGGCGAGCGCATGGGTGATGCGGAGGTGTGGTTCACTAAGTCGACAGGAAACGATGGACCTGTCGGGGTCGCCGAATTGAGTCTGAAGAGTGGGGAGAGCCGGAGATTGGATGATACGAGAGTTGAGATTCAGGCGTTTGAGGAGAACTTCATGATCGGCGTTGCGGCGAAGATGAGGAGTAGTCACAGCCAAGGAGGGAGGCTGCCGGAGGTTTTGACGAGGTTTACGAGTTTGCATTTAGAAGAGGATGTTATGGCGGTTGTGAGGAGTGTTTGAGGTGGCATATTAGCAGCAATTATGAAATGAAGTCTCCAACTAACACGCTCTGTTGAGATCCAAGCACCAACCAGAAGCCGAATGCAATCCCAGTTCTGCTCACTCTCTCTCTTACCTCTCAAGCAATTGACTTAGCTCAAGAAAT
>QVXC01000449.1:0-27413 GCA_003501895.1 Phaeosphaeria sp. A1 3.1a | reverse complement strand
GACGTATACTGATGGGAAGGGGAGGAATGGATCTGGAGGGGTGAAAGGAAGGGAGAGGGAAGTCAGTATGTCGGTTTGTTGTCATGCGGGGACGCATCGGAGTGTAGCGGTGGGGGAGAGGATTGCGCAGGGGGTGAAGGCTGAGGTGGGGAGGAGAGGAGGCAGGGAGTGGGTGAGGGTTGTGGTGAGGCATGTTAGTCGGGTGAGGGGGGTTGGGGATCCTTTTTGATTTCATCTCATCAACACGATGGAGGGTTGAGATTGGCTTTGGGGGCAAATTGGGGCTGATATAAGGGGTTTTCGTTGACGATAGATAAGATTGCCAAAACCGTGATATTGTTCTACATGAAAAATGTTATAAGTCGACATGATGAGATGAGATATGATAACCCATGTCTATACTCATATCCGCGCGCTGCACGCTCGATTTGCAGCTTCGTTTCACCAAGACTCCGAATAGGAACTTTTTCTTCATCATCTTTCTTCTTCCTCTTAATCAAAACTATACATCGCACCCGCTTCTTCATCAACAGACTACGCCTTCTTACTCTTACCAATGCTAGTATCAATACTGCCCAGCACCCACGTAGCCGCAAAGACGGCAAACATGCCCAACGTGATGACGACAGGCTTCCTGTATCCTGCCGTCCACGGGTAGTCGTAAGTAACAATGAGGTCGCGGTCCCTGAAGTCGTCGGAGAGGTTGATGGCGGTCAGGGAGAGGGAAGTGCGGCCGAGGGTGTCCATGAAAGTCTTGTGAAGGCTGGTCGAGTTGGCGACGAGCGGGACGGTGGTGGAGAATTGGACGTTGGTGGCGCCCTCGGGGAGGATGACGCGGAGGTTGACGCGGGCGTAGGAGATACCTTCGCCGGAGCGGGGGCCCTCGAGGAAAGGTACCTTGAGCGCGTAGGTGTCGCCGGCGGACAGCTTGCGCAGGTAGGTTGAGAGAGGGGCGTTCCAGCCAATGCGGAAGCTGTACTTCCACGTGCCGAAGACGGGGTAGCGGGGCTTCAGCTCAAGCAGGTTCTCCTTCTTGCCGGGGCGGAAGCGCGAGGTGGAGACGTTGCCGATATCGTCGGTGAAGTAGGGGTCGACAGCGCCCGGGTGCAGGGGCATGTTAAGACCCTTGATGGCGAAGGTGGGCGGGTTCATGTACGACTGCTTCTGCCACTCGACGCGCGAGAAGTGGTTCTTGAGCCCGGCGCCCTGATTGACGACCCAGTAGCGCTCCTCAGACGCCAGGTTGCCGCCCCAGTGCGAGACCTCGATGTCGCGCTCCAAGACGGTGGCGTGCGTGACGGGCTTGGTGAACTCGTAGCGCACGCTCACGGGGTACTGGGCGCCGGCCGGGACGTTGTTGTAGAGGCCATAGGTGAAGGACGAGCCCTGCTTCTGCGGGTCGGCCTTTTGCTCGTCGTTGAGCTCGGCGGGGAGCGACGTGTAGTCGGGCACATCGCTGTTGGGGAACTTGACCTTGGTGCGCTGCTTCTCGGTCACGTACGCGGAGGGCGTGTATGCGCTGAAGGTGTACTGCAGGTATTGCTTCTGCGACTGGCCAATCTGCGCGGGGATGGGGAAGAGGGACGAGAGGACGGCGTATGTGATGCTGAGCGTCTGGACCGCCTTGGGCGCAAGCGGCTCGGGGAGGGAGATCTTGTAGAACTCGGTCGAGCTGTCATGTGTCAGCTTGACGTTCGCTGCCAATTGCAAGACGTATAGCTACCTCTCCGTGTCAAATCCCACTACCTCGACCTTGAAGGTGCCCTTCTCCGCTGCCTTCTTGTCGCGCACTTCCAGGCCGCCAACATTTGCTATCGAGCTCGACTCGAAGGGCAGATAGTACTCGGATTGTGGTTTCGCGTCAATGTTCTCAATGATGACATTGACAGTTTCCCGCGGATACGCCTTGTCCAGGTTGATGGTCCGGACCAAATTGTTGTTCTTGAAGACCTGGGGCGGCGCAAACGTGCTCGGCAGCACCTGCTTCGATAGCAGCGGCTTGGAGTGGTTGAGCTCGGCGGCCGCGAAGCTCGAAACAGCTGCCAGACAGCTGGCGAAAAGCGATGTTGACCTCATGTTGGGCAGCAGTCAAGTCACCCAGTCATGTAACAGGTCCAGAAGGAAGGAGCGGAATTGGTGGTGGTGTTGATGATACGATGCCCATGCGCGGCGTGTTGCGTCGTGTTCACTTCGTCGGAGTTTCTGGGGCACCTCCGTGCTTGGCACGAGCAATGCGGCTCAAGCTTCACCCCTCCACAATCCCTCCACAGGCACGCAGACATGAGGTTACTACAGAACGCTGCTGGACGACCACGTCTTTCTTCGAAATTTTCCAGTCCCGTGTCCGTGTATGGAAGGCGTCACCTGACCAACAATGGCTTCTTCCGCGTGTCAGAGGAGGTGCGCGAAACTCTCCACTCCAAGAAGCCCGTCGTCGCGCTCGAGACGACCATATACACTCATGGTGAATATATTCTTGCTTTATACGTGCAGTGAAGCTAATTGATTTTTAGGCTTCCCATATCCCGAGAACGTAGCCCTTGCATCCCTCCTTGAGAGCGTAGTCCGCACCAACGGTGGTGTTCCCGCAACCATTGGCATCCTCGACGGCGTAGCACGCGTCGGCATGGACCCGGAAGAATTGATCAAACTGGCTTCTTCTGCTGGCAAGGCGACCACATTGAAGCTGTCGCGACGAGATCTGAGCTATGTCGGTGGCCTGCGTCTGACTGGCAAGATGTTCAACGGCGGCACCACAATCGCTGGCACGATGCTGTTGGCACACTTGGCTGGCATCAAGATCTTTGGCACGGGTGGGCTTGGTGGAGTGCATCGCGGTGCAGAGTCTAGCATGGACATATCCGCCGACCTGACGGAGCTCGGCAGGACGCCCGTGACCGTTGTCTCGAGCGGCTGCAAGAGCTTCCTCGACATCGGCCGAACGCTCGAATATCTCGAGACCGAAGGTGTTGGCGTGGGCACATTTGCGGATGGCCGTACGGGCAATGTAGACTTCCCGGCCTTCTGGTCGAGAGACAGTGGCATCAGGAGTCCGACCACTATAGAAAACGAGCTTGACGCTGCAGCCATCATCCATGCGCAACACTCACTTCAGATACAATCTGGTCTGCTCTTCGCAAACCCAGTCCCAGTAGAAGCCGCGATTCCCAAGGAAGAGATGGACATCGTCATCGCTGAAGCACTGCGCCAAGCTGACGCCTCACATGCATCCGGCAAAGACAACACGCCCTTTGTGTTGGCGAAGATCAAGGAGCTGACAAAGGGAAAGAGTATCCCAGCTAACAGAGCACTTATTGAGTCCAACGTCAGGCGAGCGACCATCGTGGCGCGTGAGCTGGCTATACTAGAGGGAAAGCAGGAAGAAGCCCAAGGGTGAGCCAGCGCTCTGGATGCTGAAAGGTTGACTGGCGCTGATGTAAGTATGTAGAGCGAGCTCCTACTTCAACCCAGTGCTCTCATCTCCTGCGGTCTCTACAACAGGGAGTGACATTTCATCAATCGCTTCTCAGCCTGTTCCAACGCCATCCACATCATCAACTGTGACAATATCTGATACCACTCCTGATATAGTTGTTGCTGGGGCCCTCGCAGTTGACTTTTCTTGTGACTACGCACCATTCGCCACGGCCACGAACCAGGTCGATCCAGTGCCGCATACCTCAAACCCAGCGACCATTAGCCAGAGCCTCGGCGGCGTAGCGCACAACATCGCGAAAGCTGCGCATCTGCTCGGTGGCTCCGTCCAGCTGCACAGTGCTGTAGGCGAGGACCTTAGTGGACGTGCTGCAATCAGCCAGCTCGAAGACGAAGGCATGTCCATCTCTGGTATCAACATGCTCCCCAAGCCCGCCAGAACTGCACAATACGTCGCAGTCAACAACGCCAACAAGGATCTCTCGCTCGCTATGGCCGACATGTCCATACTCGAGACCATCCCGGAGCAGAAGATCAGCTCGCTCGCTACATCCCTCTTCAAGAGCCCAACAAGCCGTCCGTCAGTATTTGTAGCTGACGCCAACTGGTCCTCCTCAGCCCTTCACACCTTCCTCAGCACCGCCCGCCACTCCTCCACAACCACCATCTTCGAGCCTGTCTCAACAGCCAAATCACTGCGCATATTCCCTCCAACCACTTCAACAGTCTACCCCTCTCCCCTCGTCGACATTATCACACCGAACAGCTACGAGCTGATTGCGCTCCATAATCACGCACACTCAACATCGCTCTTCGAGGATCCGGCGTGGTTTGCAGTCATCGACGCACTCGGTATTCCACCCACCGGCCTCCGTGTTCCTCTCTCGCTTACCACGAGTCCCGAGATAGTGGACCAAGGCACCCCCCAACAAGCAATCAAACTCCTTCCCTTCTTCCCCACCATACTCACCAAGCTTGGCCCCGAAGGCGTGCTACTCATCAAACTCCTCTCCTCCTCCGCCTCAGAACTCCACGACGACCACGAGCGTCCCTACGTCCTCGCCCGCAACATGAATCCGAACAACGACACGGCTGTCGGTGGGTTGTATGTCCGCCTCTTCAGACCCGAGAGAGTCCTGAGCCCAGAGGAAATTGTCAGCGTGAATGGGATCGGGGATACGTTTTGCGGGGCGGTGGCGGTGGGGATCAGTAAGGGGCGGAGGGTGCAGGATGTGGTGGAGTGGGCGCAGAGGGCGGCGGGGGAGAGTTTGAGGGTGGGGGAGAGTGTTAGTGGGGAGTTGGTGAGACTTCGAGGGGGACTGTAGATGTGGATGAGGGTGAGGGGGTTGTATATAGGTGTGTTACGACTAGTGTGAGTGGAATGATTACACCTCGTGATGGTGACTGGGTGCTGTGATTGATCGAGTGATGTGCGTTTGTAGACTGGAAGGTTGGTTTGGCCGAGCGCCGGGGTTGGGAGAGGTATATAACCCCCTCTTCTCCGCGCTGCTTCCTTTCCTCATCATCTACTCGAAATTTTTTCCTCTCCTCCTCATCTCGCGAAAAGTCTTGTCTGTCTAAATCACACCTTGGAAAAACCTCATGGCTTCTTCCTCTTCTCTCTCTGTCCTATAAAACGGAAGCAAGTTGCGAAATGTCTGCTGCGCCTCTCTTCCAAGATTTTGAAACCTTTTTACATCCGAAAAGATCACCGTGCCTGGAAAATGCTCCTCTGTCCGAAAGTCACGGTCCGCTTCGCCATGAACTCACCTTTCTCTGGATCCAGAAATTATCCAAAAGGCAAATGCATTTGTTACATGATTTTCTGGACTGTCGAAAAATATCTAAACATCTTCAACTCTCAGCAAGCAACAGTAAATGGCTTTCCCTTTCTCGAAATTCTCAGCATTGAACATGACGACATCCTCTCGCATGGACCGCGGGATTCTTGAGTGTCATCTAGCCCCAGCTTCATTCTGTCAAAAACTAGAATCAGAAGCATGCTATGTGCGAGAAGCTTCTTCAGCTCAGTTCCAAGTCTTCTGCTCTCACCTTCCCTCCTGTACTTATACAAAAAGTTGGAGTTTGTGGTCCATGTTTGCTTTCTCCGTCCCACTTCTCGAAAATCATAAGAATTACAGAGCCCGCGGCATGGAGTTGTGCTTTTGTCCAAATTGCAAACACACCGATCGCATGGAGGTGTCCTTTCGCTGGCGGGAAGCTGGGATTGGAAGTTGCTATGTCCTGTTTCGTGCGCAAGTGGAGATGGGGGTATAAATATCTACTGCATAGACTGAGGAATCGATCTTTACTTCTAACATTCTCGATCGATATCTTGTTCTTTCCAAAAGCAAGGCGAGGACTACGATGTCCTTTCTCTTCCTCTTTCTCGAACAACCAGAATAGCAAGGATCCATGTCTGCCTCTCGTGCTTCTCTTTTTCAACTACAATTGTTTGCTGGTTTCGCATCCCTAAAGTTCCAACCTTCTCGAGAACTTCTACATGATTGAAAAGTATCATGGAAGACGAGAATGTCCCTCTTCTCCCTCTTCTGCTCTTCTCTACAAACAATTATCACCCCCAATAATGTTTGTCTTGCTCTGCCCTCGTCCACGAGAGCATTATGCATGCACGTTATGTGTCCTCTTTGCTCGGCTGTGCTGTTCCGACACAGCCCTTCAGAAGGCGGATGGTGCTTCTTTTGCTCTGCTTTTCTTTTACAAAAGGCCGGATCACATCGACACATGTCTGTTTCCTCTGCTCTCTGCTTGCGCTCATTGGCTCGTGCGCATGAGGCGTTGGGATGGGAGTGGAGTGTAAAGGAATCGTGGAAAGCAAATATGCTTCCTTCAAGATCACTCTGCTTCCTATATCAACAAAAATACAACTCTATCGCCCTATGTTCGTTCCTGCCCTTCTCTTTCCTGAAATTATATCGAGGAGAAGTTATGTCTCTTTCTCTGTCCTGTTTCTCCACTCTCCATGGCTTGAGCTTCATTAGCGCTGAAGAACTGTATAAATACGTTGAGCGAGGACACTATTCTTTGCTCAAATCATCCGTTCCTTCTCTTGCCACCGAAAAACTGAATATCTGGGCTTCGTGTCCTTCTTCTGTTCCTCTTTCTCAACACATTACCAAAATCAACATGTCTTTCTGCTTTTCTTGACTTTATGGCAATTAATGGCTTTGCAAGAAGGTCTGTTGAGATAAGAAGGTGTATGAATATCCTCTACCTACAGTGCGATATCTTCTTCCTCATGCAACCATTTCGATTTAATTGGTTGGAATGACACAGTAGCTCCAGACATGTCTCTTCACGCGCTCTCCTTCTGCCAAAAAAAGCAACAGTCTGACTCTGGATGATTCTGTTGTTCTCTAAGACTATCGCAAATATCGCTAAAATCGTGGGCTACCCCAGTCATGTTTCTCTGGATCTGGATATTCCATCTATCGCAAAGTCCTCGAAGTCAGGTTTGACGTTCAGAATGCAACACGAGACCCACTCATGTCTTTGCCCGCCTTTCCCTCTTCCAATTCCTAAATCATAGGGATACCATTTCAGGTTTGCCTTTCTGCAAATCTATCTTCCAAACTGGAATTCGATATTCCTATGGCCTGGGCGGTATAAATACCCCCACTGATGCTGACTTGCCTGCACTTTACACCTACGAGTTCACTGAGATTATTATCAATACTCAAAGCTCCGTAATTCTTATGCATGTCTCTGTCTGTCTTTTTCTGCTAAAAATATGTGCATCACCACTATCATGTGTTCCTCTTCTGCGCCTCCGCCTTTCCAATATCTGTTCTATGAGATTTGAAGGGTTGAGCAGGTATAAAATCTCCTCTGAGGTCGCCTCTTCTGCATTCCTACTCTCGCAACTTTTACAGAATTACATCTGTCACTCAAACTCGAAGAGAGCCCGTACATGTTTCGCAGCTTTCTTTTTTTCCAAAATTTATCTGCCTAGCGCTCGTATGTTGCCCGCCTCCGTTCCCACCGAATCTACCTCAAACAGCACATTTTAGAGTAGCAGACTCAGACATATCTTGCTCCGAGCCTTCTCCTTCCTCTCCGTCTTCATGTTTGAAGCTATCACCAGAATCGACCGCTGTACCGCCTGATGTCTCTCTCCTCCTGCTCTTCCAAAATCCGTGAAACTCGATAAATATGGCTTCTGAGTTGCCGCCAGCCCATATCTAGACTCTGCTAAAGCTTGTTCGTTGCTCTTTTATTTACCAAATCCAAGAACGTTGCCGTATGTGTCGCTCTCTTCTGCCTTTGCTCTTCGCACCCTGATTCCCAAAAGTCGAGGCCATTCAGCTATGGGGATCTTCTCTTGTGCCAAAAAGTTGTTGCTAAGATGTGCGTTTCTACTCCATTAATGTCGAAATACCCTGCAATGCTACAAATTGCGCGTTTAAGTCATTTATGTCTTTTGCTTCTCTTCTTCTCCTAAAAGAAAAATCACAATCATATCATAATATGTTGCGGTCTCCAGCGTATGTCTCGAGAGAACTCTGGATCCTGGGGTGGCTGGGCTTGTGCGAGGATAAATATCTCCTGCTCCCATTGAATCTGATCTTGTACATTATTTCTCTTCTTCAATTGACCAGAAGACTACTCAGAACGCCATGATCTCTCCTTTTCCTTTTCGGCCGTTCACAAACATGAAAACGATACTGACATGTTTCTGCCGTTTTGAGCGATCCAATCTACTGCATGTCTCAGTCACTGCTCCACCTGTCTTCTTCCAAGACGACTTAAAACAAAATCCATGATACTCGTGCTTTTGGCTGCGTCCAGACCAAATCCATACAGATACGGTAGTGGGGCTGAGGTCTATATATTCCCTGCCTCAGAGTATTCTGCGTTCCTATCCTTCTCTGTATTCAAATTCTTTCTCAGAATCAGCCAGCTGTATGCACAATTTTTATTTGTTATCCACTGCTGTTCGAGAAAGTCCCGCGCAAACCAACGCATGCCTCTTCTCTTCTCACGGTTTGAATCTATGAAATGCTCCTGGCATGTCTTTTGTCTCTTTCTCGAACAATATACATATTGCGCGCCCCCATATATAATTCTCCCGCACCGCTGTTCATTTGGAATCCCTTCTCGAAGGATTCTGGCTTGTGCGAGTATAAATATCCTTTGCTTTACCTTATTTTGTTTCTCCAAAGTTCTTTCACTTATCCTCTTCGAATTATGAAAATGACAGAGATCTCGTGGATGTTCTCTTCTCCCTTTCTGCGGTGCAAATATGAAACCTCTGTCGTCACATTTACGAATCATTGAGCCACAAATGTCATGATTCTTGCCTCTTTTACCTCCTCAAAATCCTATCTTCGAAGCGTATATCCCCGCACCCATCTCTGTACACATTCATTTTCGCAGAACGCAAAGAAGCGAAGCATGAGCGAATATAAACATCTGTCGCTTCGACATAGGTATCCTCCTACATTTTTACGCGCTGGAGCTTCCTACCAAAAAGTTCTCATCTTTGTCGGTATGCTCTCCCTCTCTAAAGACCGCAACAACTTGAAAGAATGGCTCTGCTGTTGGTATCTTTCTAAATTGTTCTCAGCAGAGATCATGATCTTCGTCCATTCCTCTGGGTCAGGCAAAGACCCGTTTATCACAATTATGTCTCTTCTGTTCTCGTACGTATTTCAGATCAATGCTTTTCGCATGTGATCAGGAACGAAGAGTATAAGTATCTCCAGCGTGGCCACACTCTCATTGTGACAACCTCTCTCGATTCTTTCAATTATAAAATACAATCCACTGCTTACCATGCCTTTTTCTCTCTTCTGTCTTCCTACGAAATCACCGAGATGTCGATGTATGCCTCCTCTGTTGTCGCTATTCCAAAAGCCGACCTAAAAAATGACATGTTTTTCGCCTTTCGTTACTCCTCCAAAAAGAGACTTGATCACCGAATGTTTGTTCTTTTCTCGCGCTCCACCTCAATCCATTTCTTCACTTATGACCTGGACAAAAGCGTATAAATATCTCCATCCTCGAGAATTTTCTCTCTCTTTAACAACTTCATTGTGACCTAAATCCAGAAAATACAACCTTCGAATTTGATGTGTTCTTCCGTTCTGCAGTGCCAAAACGAGTACACCAACATCTATGAAGTCTCCGCATTCCTACCCGAATGCCTAAAAAGCAGAGCGTATGTCTTTCTGGCAGCTTTGGTTACTTTTGGTACCAATTCATATTTAGCTAATTACGTATCTTCTGTCTACTCGTTTTGTGCTTCAGATCCCTGGTCGCGGGCTTTTGAGATGTGAGGAAAGGGTATAAATATCTTTCAGCTCGATGAACGTCGGCTCTTCCAACTTATACCATTCTGGGGATATGTATCGGAAACCTTCAAGGTTGGATTTCATGTGCTTTGCTCTGCGGAAAGCCAAATTCAGAGGAGATGGACATTATGCTTTGGCGGATTTCCTTGCTCCAAACTATCACGGACATGATCGATGATCTTTTTGTCTTCTTCCACCCTGTTTAGTTTCAAAAATACTGAGCTCATTCCATCATACAGTTACCAAATGCCCTGTGGTTTCATTCCATTCAAAAAGTTCGTGGGGTGGAAATGAACTGGCATAGATAAATCCACGGTAAGGTTGATTTCCTCCGACGTCATCTCGTGTTACCTTGGCATTGAACTTGATGGAAGCCCATTGTATGATGTTTGTTTCAGTTTCTGAATGTTCCAAGCAATCTCAAGTATGTCTCCCTGTTTGCTCTCGCGTCGACCATTCATGTAGCCTGAAATCTTGAGACCATACGCATTTTTGAAAATCTCCGATTCGAGAGCGATAAGGGAACATCATGTACACAGAATTTTTGCATTTTTCGTTAAATCGAGACTACGAAATCTGTAGGCTACACGCACAAGCTCTTCATCCTGTGACCTCATCGAGCTTTTGTGGAGGTTAACCTCACTCGTTTATAACTAATAATCTCTCATGACATGAAGTCATCGGTATGTTGTTCTTGAATTCGCATTCAAAATAATTACAAACACTGGTAACTACAGGCTTTTATTCTTCTGTCTCTAAAAATATGAGCAATACAACTTGACGTCGTACTCAATGCTTGCTGCTCCCGAGCTGACTTTAGTCGACCAGTCGCACAAGCATCACAATAGTATAAGTACCCCATGTAAGAAGGTCTTCTGCCTTCTCAACCATTGCTGACGAGTGCAATCTGCTAGAAAAATTTACCGATGTTGCGTATGTTCAAGTTCCTCGCTATTCCTTCGAAAGGAGTCCTGATATTCGTCCATGTCTATGGACTGGCATTGTCTAGAATGTGGAAGACATGTGCAGAAGCTGTGTGATGCCACATAGACGGAAGTCGGGAATACCGCTTTCGGTCCTTCCGCCTGAGGGCACAAGATGAACATGACGAGAATAAAAAATCTAACAAAATCAGTGAGCATTCCGTGATTCGAACACGGGTCTCTCACAGGCCTGCTTCGCCCTAAGCCTCTGGTAAAGAGTCCCCGAGAGGGAGGGCATGAACCCGGATACACGGTAAGGTCAAGTACTGGATTTACCACCTCCAGGCCGATATTCAGGTGCGAGCATCTTACCACTGGACCAAGCGCTCATTCGAAACTTGATACGTAAGTGGGCTGCAAAGTCGTATGTGACCGAGGTGCCTTCCCTTCCCAAGATTGAGCCACTGCACTTCAATCGAGACTTGTAAAAGTTCGGAAAGAGCGTGTCGTGATATCAAACGTATTTTCGCTACTCATTCGGTAATAGTAAACGCACTCAGATACGACACTTTCTCACCGGCTGAAGAGAAGAAGATCAATCTCGTCGTTCGTTTTGAAAGATTTGACGAAACATTGTTAGGATTCACGGTGTCGGACAACGCAGTGAAGCTCAGTCTTTCTTGCTCGTAACGTTGTGTTTCTTCTCCGGATCTTGGGGACCGTGCTTGTTACACAATCGCAGACGCGTATCATTGCATACATTTCTTAGACGCACAATTTCTTCCTTGACCTACTCATCTTGCAGGCAACGCTACGAAAGTTTTTGTTGCCGCCATCTCAACTAGGGAGATACCGTATAGTCAAGGTGTAAGTTCACTGCTGTGGGCGTAATTATGGAAACGCGGGACTTCCAAGCGTCTAGGCGCCCGCGGCCTCTTGACCTGCATGATTGTTACACAGGCCTACAAATACCCCTCCCTTGTTAGCGAGCAGTCAAATAGGCCGCTCCGGCTCACACTCCCGTCGAGTTGTTTCAATCCTGGTGTACATACACTCGCTTCATTTTGCTCATTGTTCAGCCTCATTTCCCCGTCATTCATCAGTATACGGAACGGCAAGGCAAATTCTAAGTGTCTTCACCTCGGCTCCACCAAAGCCCTCATCTGTCTTAATATCCACGTGCCAATTATCAGAGTGCACAACGGTCCGATTCCTTATACCTCCTGGTGAGAACTGCCGTTGTGCAACTTGATCGATTGACATATACTAAGGTCTCGATTCAGGTGAAGGACAACATCCAGCCATTGCAGACAGACATAAGATGAAGGAAGTGAATTCCATGGTATGCACATTTGCACCCATATATAGTGAGCTGTGGCTTAATGGACGTACCGTACTGAGACGACCTCTCCCATCTCAATACCTTACCAAGACGAGCTATTGGCTGCGTGGCACTGGGGTCGCGGTTGCGATGTTCCTTCCCGTGAATGCTTGGTATGCCTACCAAGGGACGGCTTTTGCCACGCGAATTTTGGATTACGACAAGATTAGCCACCACACGCCTTTCCTGTGGTGGAAACGCACTGACGATTTCTCCAAGACTGATGGCGCGATTCTAGGAGCCCTCGGGGGTTTGCTGCTCGGGGGTCGTTCCCAAACACTACGGCTGCTCCCAGCTTTTAAACGTGCTTTCGCTTGGCTGGGTGTGACAGCAATTGCATTTCTTTCTGGCAGCAAATTGACGGAAATGCCCGTGCCGTTCACAGAAAGGAAGGTCACCGAAGAAGAGGAAGCGTCTGTTCGTGTGAGATATGAGTACCTACAGCGTCTGAAATCCGATGTCAGCTTCAAGCAGAAAGCGATATTCGGTGAAAAGATCTATGCCTCCTTCGAGATTGAGGCTGAAGAACAACTCCTTCGCGATATGAAGACTGCAGACAGCGATGATATTCCGAGCAACAGACCCGGAACGATCGACAGGCTACCGATGAGACACGATTTTCACAATGCGGCAAACTATATCGGAAGGGTCAAACGCATCTCAAAGTTGGGTTCGGTGTGCTCCTTCGATTTCACTCAAGCCCTGGACGAAAATTTCGTCACGATGCTCGAAGTCGAATGCTCGATTATTGAAACATTGCTCATTCCCAAGCTCAGGAATATGCAGAAAATAGTGGACTCCAGTAGCTCCTCAGATGAAGGTGTCTTTGAAGTCTATGACAGGCTCAGCAATGAAGTTTGTTTTCTGTCTTTGGTGCAGGATGTCCTGATCAAGAACATAAACACCTTGGAACGACGGCAATACCCAAACGCGACTTTGTTTGATACCATCATGGCCGTGAAACCCGGGACACAAGAGAGCATACTTCACAGTCCAAGGGCTAGCATTGAGTATCTGGAATGTTTGCTCCGCTACCCTCAATTCCAGGATATCGCAAAAAACATGGCAGCTACACGCCCGGGGCTAGATGTAGCGACACCGGAGCAGGCTGTATGAGATGTCATTCTTGAGCTACACGAACACGCAGATCGAGCGGAAAGCTTGTTGAAGGCAGGTCACGACCCCAACTTCACCCCCGACTCGGTATTTCATCTTGCGAACACGCCTAAAAGTCCTAGCTGGCTCGATTGCAAAGACTACACCATGATGATCGAACGGCTGGAAATCGGTGCCCGGCACGACATGAAACCCTATATGGACATGAGCACAGCTCCAGCCACGAAGAAGGACATCCTGATGATGGAGTTTTCTGTTGTGGCAGCGCTGATGAAATCCATAATTTCCGCGATGAACCAACCATCATCGTCGGACCAGTTTGTGAGCAAATCGGAGTACGGGCTGCTTCTGACACTACAACTACAACTCATGCAAAATCTGGCCGCCGCAGAACGACGCGAGAATAGGAGAATCAAATGGCATGACATGATCGAATCCATCGATCCCCAGGCACCGCACGTTGAGCTTCATAGTCCAAGGGCGAGCATCAGGTACTTGGAAGACGCTCTCGACGATTTTCGAGAGTCGCTTGCAGCAGAGTCGGAGCCCATTGATGGAGTTACGAATGTTTCCTACTTGGGGATGCGAGGTGTGATGAATGCTCTCGAGGCATTGAAGGGACATGCGGAACGGGCAGAGCGCTTGCAGCTCGAGCGTTGAGGTGCAGAGGTTGGATTTCCACTAGGCGTTCAAAAGCGATGTATTCTATACCCAACATAGTTATCAATTTCGGTTTTATGTCAGTAAATCACTCTCTTCTGAGCCTAAACAAGACGTGATATCAGCATCGAGTGTTCTACAGCCTTATAGACTATCAATTTGCTAGGTCTATTCGGAATTACTATTACGCCTATAGAAGAGAATCTTGGCGATAGCCTCATAGAGTTCCACGGGAGTATCAATGAACGATATCTCTTACTTTTGAGTCAAAAAGAAGCAGGCTTGATCAACTTACGTGGTCGGTGCATCACGCTGCACCAGCTCAAAGAGGACCCACGGATCGGCATGAAGACTACAGGGACTGTTACAATCATATCTTCATCTGCCTCTAGCACTAAAACTCTACGGGGCGTAGTCTTGTCTTTAAAAAACTGACCAAAGTCCACAAGTAAGGTAACAAGTTCGCAGCATAACTATATGATCTGCTGCCCTCGTAATCTTCACTTCTTACCATCAACTTCTCCCAAAATCTTGTTCCAAAACGGCAACAAAAGCATCCGATGTCTCGAAATCTTGACTTCCGGGTTGCATGTGCTCTGCTCTTTCCTCTTCGCCTCGCACAGAGTACATAAATACTCTCTTCGTCGTCGACTTCATTCCCCCCATCTCCAATCTTCTCTTTCATCCTCAAAAGATATCCTGCGTTGTGCCTACAGCCTCAAAAACGTTCTGAACCAACAAATGTCTCGAAAAAGTCGAAATCATGCGCTTTTGTGTGCTGCTTTGGCTCTCTTCGCCTCCAGTCCAAGTCGAAAAATTTCTCAAAATCACGGATTGCGTTGTTCTCCAAAGGATAAGTTACATGAAATCTTTCTCCAAAAAGTCTTGCAGGGTCAGCATGTTCTCTCTGTCAGCAAAGGGCAAAATCTCCCTCGCATCTCTGTTCTCTTCCAAAACTACATATGGCACCCAAATGTTCCTCCTCCTCAGTCCTCCGCCAACACATTCATGTTCTTCGCCAAAAGGATCGAAGCATGTCACATGACTCTGTCCTCCAAAACCCTTGCACGCGACTTTGATGCCTGCCCCTGCCCTCCCTCTCTTGTATCAAAGCATACTTGAAAGGATGTATGTGTTTAAAAAGATACAAGCTCCTGCCCATGTCTGTGCCCACCCAGAATATAAGAATCACGATACCGAGGCCTTCCTCCCTTTTTCTTATCCTCAACTTGAAAATTGTATTTGCCACAAATAAAGAGACAAGAAATTCATGTCTTTCTTCTTGAAGAAATGACTGCTTCGACGATATGCTCTCCTTCTTCTCTCCTCTGCTCGAAACACGCACAGGAGAACCATTATGTCCTCTCATAATTACATGGCAAGAGAATGATGTTCTCTTTCGGCATGGAGTAAATTCCCTGGACCATTTGATTATGGCTCTCTCTCTCTTCTTCGCTGTTCTTCCATTTATTATCGAAAGCCGCAACACAAGAGGTTATGTCGCTCTCCCTCCACAATTCAGCGGCATACATTCCGATGGCGTTCACCCCGTCGTCGCATTCATTTATGAAGAAGCGAGGCGGTCTCTTCTCTTCGTCTGAAAGTTTCGACTTCTTAGGTTAAAAAGTAGCACGAAGACGATCTGACGATCAAAGGGCAACGACAGGTACGATGTGCTGCCCTTCTATCCACTCGAAACTCAGAAACCCATCTCTTATGTCCTTGGTCGAAAAGAACGACTACTGTGGGCATGAATGGGCTGCATCCATTCTCTTCGGCATGCGACAGATGGGCCTGTGTCTTGTATCTTAAAAGCTCCCGAGCAATCCGTCTCCTTCTCTACGTCCTGGGCCACCAATGCGCACGACCACAAAAGAACCGTCGTCGAACATTACATGGAAAAGCCAGCATGCCCAGCCCGAAAAGGACGTCCAGCAGGTTGATGAGCTCTCATACCATGAACTCATATAACATCTATTCCTCATCTATAAATTAATACACGTCCAAACTCCGCTGACTCCAACCATGTCGTATTACATCTTGGGTATCCCTAAAGAATCACATCACGCAACCCGCCGCTTCCCGCCATCTAAACCCAGCGTCAACTACAACTCATCATGCCCCTGTTCCCCCTCCTTCGGGAACTTAATCCCGCCCTTTGGCTTCTCCAACACCTCATCGAGCTTGACTCCGTTCTTCTTCCTATACTTCTCCCACGTGGCCCAAAAGTCCTTTTCCATGCTCTTCTCCATCAAATCTGGCAAGATGACTACGTACTCGACATGTAAATCGCCGTAGACCTCTCCTTCGTTGTTTTCCAAGTGTTGGTGCCAGAGCGGCATGCCTTCCTCTTTGAGGATTTGCACCGTGTTGGGCTGCACGACTTCGCCGCGCTTGCGTGAGAGCTGGACAATGTGCCCGTCGAGATGCGTAATGTTGCGCGTCCAGTCGCCCATCCATGCCTCGCGAAGGGAGAGGACCTCGCGCCAGAAAAGGTCCTTGCCGCGTCGGCGGAAGAAGGTGCCATCTGTGCGTTCGTGGTCTTGTTCGCCATGCGCGGGGTCCGCTTCTTGAAGGTGTACGACCAGGTCGCCGGCGACGTAGTCGGGGCTTTCGTCGGCTTCGTTCTCGTACGTGATGCGCACGCCGCGGGGCATGCCCTTTTCGATCTCGAGTTCGTGGGTTTCGGATTCTCGGACGACGCGGCTGCCACCACAGACCTGGCAGGGGTGCTTGATGGTCTTGCCTTTGCCGCCGCATTTGTCGCAGTGCATTTGGACTTGTTGGAAGAGGCCGGGTGCGAGCTGTTGGCGCTGGATGACGACACCACGGCCGGAACACTTGTCGCAAGTGTCTACGTGGCCATCTGCTGAGCCTGAGCCCTCGCATGCTGAGCAGACGGCTTGCTTTTCGATCGTAAACTCGGTCTTGCGGCCGTTGTAGAAGTCGCGGAGGGGTACTGCGACGCGTACTTCCATGTTTGGACCACGACGCTCACCACCCTGGTGTCCGAAATGTCCCGAGCCACCGAAGAAGCGTGAGAAGATGTCGAATGGGTCGCTGCCGCCCTGTCGTCGTCCTCCGCCCTCCTTGTGTTGCTTGATGCCATCGTGGCCATACTGGTCGTAAATCTTTCGGAGCTCTTCGCTGCTGAGGACCTCGTATGCTTCGGCGATCTCTATGAACTTTTGGTTCGCGGATTCGTCTCCGCTGGGTAGTGTTAGTAAGGTCTATAACGAAGGAACATGCGCATGAGCATGCCATGTGTCCAATTGACGTACGGATTCTTGTCAGGGTGGAACTTCTTGCTGAGGTTCTTGTATGCTTTCTTGATTTCGCGGTCGGTGGCATTCTTTCTGAGGCCGAGAAGCTGTGAAGTGTCAGTATATCATAATTGAAGAGAATGATAGCTGCACAAACCTTATAGTAGTCCTCGGCCGCCAATACCAGCAGTGCCAGGCAGGTAAATATCAACGCTAATCTCAAGAGCATCTTGCCCTACGATGCACCGCTATGGTGTCTAACGAGTAGAATGAGTGGACGGAGTAATCCAAGTAAATATTCGAGACAAGAATCTACATGAACGTAGAAAGTGAATCCACAGGACGGCACCCTCGAGAAGGGTGTGGGTGAGGTGTGCGAAGTTCAAACGTGGAAGTTGGATAGCTGTCAAATGCGGGAAGCTTTGGGACACGATAGCAGTAACGCGAAGTCGATGTAACCGCGACCAATCGGAGTGAAGCTTGGCATCGCGGTGTCCGTTCACTTTTTATGCGGACTACACCCGCCAGGAACACCATCAATTGACGCGCATACATCCGCCGCGAGCGTCCACGACGACATATACCCGTACCTGACGCATTCGCTTGCTGTCCTAAACTACTCGCCCGCCGTCCATACACCCTCACGCGCCCCGAGGCGCTCACCACATCTCCGCAACACCTCCGAACCCACACACCTCCCACAGCCGCCATGGCCTCCATAATCAAATCGGCCGTCAAGCCGCTGCTCCCACCCTGCATCCACTCGCAAAAAGTCGGCGTCGTCGTATCAGCAGGCAAAATGATCGGCGCCGTGAAAGTGCGCGTCGCCGAACAAGAATGGAACAAGAAATTCCGCAAACACTTCCCCGCGCCCAAAAACTACCTCGTGCGGGATCCCAACGCCTCCTTGGTGCCAGGAGACGTTGTGCGAATTACGTCGGGGCACAGGAGTTCGAAGGCAATTCACCACGTCGTGACGGCGATTATTGCGCCGTTCGGACAGCCGGTGGAGAAGAGGCCAAAGGTGTTGACGACAGAGGAGCTGGATGCGCTGCGGTTGAAGAAGAGGTTGGCGAAGGATGTTAGGGCGGCGGAGAGGGGGAGGCAAGTTAGCAAGGCGCGGTTGAGGCAGGCGAGGGGGCAAGGGCTGGAGATTCCGAGCTTGGAGGAGGCGATGAAGGGTTTGAGAATGCATGAGGAGGAGATGAAGGAGAGAGGTGTGGGGCAGGGGAATGCGGAGAAACATAAGGGACAGGCTGAACAGCAGAAGGCGGCGAATGCGAGGAGAGTGGAGGCGGGGAAGAAGTTGAAGGAGGAGAAGAAGGCGGAAGAGAAGGTCAAGAGGGCGAGGAAGCAGCAGACATCATGAGAGACCCTGAGACGCGGAGGCACGTGATAGTCTCCAATAGCATAACTGGTGTTGGATGTCATATATTATGTACTAGTATCATGTCTTGGAGCCATGCTGTACCTGTAAAATGTAGACCAAGGGTATCGCAATAACGACGAAACATCGCCCTTAAGATGGCCAAAAACTCCTGTTCATGCTCGAAACCTGTCATACGCCGCCCATATGCTTACTCGTTACCCGTGAAATTGATGATTCGTTGGCTCTTAGCCGTCAATAAGGTCGACCATGTCTTCGTCTGCCTCGCTGTCTTCATACGCCTTCGCGATGAACGGATGACGGAGAGCTTCGTCTGCAGTGATACGCTTGGCCGGGTTGCACTCCAGCAATCGATACAAGAATTGCACTGCCTCTTTCTCTTCGTCTTCGAGCTCTTTCTTAGGCTGGGTCTTGTCGCCTGTGCGTCCGGTGCACCAGAGAATGATCTTCTCAAGAGTGTGGCCATTCTCACTGTAGCTCGGGACGTTCGTCTCGAAGACTTGACCGTGCAGTAGGGAAGTCTCCCGCATCTTCTTCCGTCCGACAATGGTTGTGATTTCCAGCAGCGCGTCGATGTCATCCGCGCTGTGGAAGAATGGGAATCGGCGAGACAGCATGGTCAGCAGGATGACACCCACGCTCCACATGTCGAGTGAACATGTCTGCTGCGTGCACTTGAGCAGCACCTCAGGCGCACGGAATCCTCGAGTACCTGCTCGATTGGCTCGTCGACTGCTACGGTTGTCGTTCTTGGGGTAGCTGGCAGTAGTATGACCGGACTGCTGAGTCTGTGCATAGACGCTGTGGGAGACTCTGTAGCGACGGTCTTCATCAGGCAGGTGACAGCTGCATTGATGCCAGTCGGTACCCTCACGCTCGGCAAGGCCAAAGTCGACGAGCACGCCGCGGGACTGAGCTGGATTGTAGAGGAAGTTGGTGGGTTTCACATCACGATGGATGATCTTCTTCGCATGGACCGAGCGCAGGGCAGTAATCAGACTGCGAAAGTAGAGACGCATCTCAGAGATCTTCATGTCGCGGTAGTAGTCCCGAAAGTCGTGATGCTGGAAATATGGCAGCACAGCGACAACCTGGTCCGTATGGCGGAAAGCTGTGATCAATGGGCACACCGAGTCAGAGTCCCGGAGGTCGTACAGCAATTCAAGCTCGTTGAAGATACGAATCGGACTGCTGGTGACATAAATCTTCTTGATGGCCACATAGTGGGGTCGTCTGGAGGGGCGGCGTCGACGATTAGGTGACGACCACTTTCGGTCTTCACGCTCGTCAATGTCCCAGTTGTTGTCGTACTTGTTGTACTCCAGATCCTCAGCCTTGTACACTGTTGAGAAGGTACCTGCAAGATAGTGAGCCACCCCGCTGCCCTGCATGCGTTAAACCAATGGTTTGGAGCATACCTTCTCCGATGCGGTTAATGAGTCGGAACCGCTTCGTGATGCCGACAAAAGACTCCTCGAAGCGCGCCATGTCCTCTTGCACAGAGTCCTCGACCTCCTCGTCGCTGCTGTCGACGGTGTGCCCGCTCTCGTCGAGCGGATCCATGCTTTCGTCCAATGTTGCTTCGGCATCCTGCTCCTTCATGTCGTCCTCATGCACGTCGATGTGCTCCACACTACGTAGAGACGCGCGAGCCTTGGCCATGGCTGTCCAGGTGTGAGTGACTGTTACTGTTGTGTCTGGCGACGGTAGATGTCACCGCAGAACAGTTCCTCGCGCGGTGGTAGAAGTCGCGTTGCGGATGTACTAGCCGCATTAGGCCAAATCATAACACCGTACCTGCCCGCCGCAAACACCGGAATCGGGAACGTTGTGCAACAAACGCTCACTGCTCTCACTCCGACCGCCACAATAAACGACGGCACGCTGCGTTTTGCGTACTCGTCTGGTTTCTTCTTTCTCCTTTTCTTCCTCCCTACGCGACACTGCGCATCATGGAGGCCCGGGTGGATTTTGAGATCAACGAGTGGATCCGGCTATTCGACAGCGACCCCTCGACGATACAGACACCTGAGGCCGCACAAACACTCCAAGAGTGCGAAGATGATGCAGAAACGCTGTCATCGTCCGGTGTCATCAACAGCGCGCTCAACCCTGTTGTTGATGCCGTGGCAGAGAGCCCAGATGCGATCACTCGCAGCTCAGTATTCGACACGCTGCAATTTTTGTTGAAGTGCGTGCCCATAGCGGAGAGCCTGAAAAGATGGGATACCAAACCAAAGACCAGTACTAACATATTCGAACTCTCTAGGTCGTCATCCTTGATTCCACCCACAGCACTCGGCAAGATCCTCGACCTGATAGTCTCGGCACTCTCCACGCAAGCAGACATTATACACGCAGATATCGAGGCCGAGGAGCAGGATGCTTTGCCCTACCACAAGACAATTCTGGAGATGTACGGCTGCCTCCTCCGATGGACCGTATCCGCCGTCGAGACTCGATCACTCGAAAAGTCCGCTTCCGCGCCGGTTGCACGTGGGCGGGGCAAGGCTGCAAAGCCCAAAGCCGTAGCAAGCAAAGACGGCACATGGGACGCTTCGGCGCAATTAGAGACGGCCCTAGACCGCATGAGCAAAGTTCTGAGGCTGAAGCTGGGCCGCATTTTCGTCACAACATCCGAGCGAGACACGTTCATCGGCCTTTTCACGAAGCCCGTATACTACATTCTTGAGAACGAGGCCAGGGTGAAGAGCAAGGCAATTCGCGAACATTGTTTCCGAGTGCTATGTATCGCTATCAAGCACCATGGCCACGCATACGCTGCACAGACCTCAATCAATCAGAGCCTGACATATTTCGAGCACCTCTCAGAACCCATGGCAGAATTTCTGCATGTGCTCAAGGACTCATACGACTACCCACAATTGACCGAGGACGTCTTGAAGGATATCAGCAACAAGGAGTTCAGCGCTACTGATTTGAAGGGCCCGAAGTCGATATCAACATTCCTGACCAGGATCTCCGAGCTCGTTCCCGATGTCGTCATTCGGCAAATGGCACTGCTCGCAAATCTCTTGGACAGTGAAGCTTACACTCTGCGTTGCGCCTTGATCGATGTCTGCGGAAACCTCATCACTATGCTCAGCAAGCTGGTCCAGGACGATCGCAGCGAGACCCACAAAGAGCAGATCAACGTGTTCTTCAGCGTACTGGAAGAACGCTTCCTGGACACGAACCCGTGGTGTCGATGTCGAGTTATGCAAGTTTACATCAAGCTTTGTGAACAGGAGCAGAAGCACCTGAAGCGTCGTCTGAAGGTAGCTGAACTTGCGGAAGCAAGTCTCCACGACAAGACTAGCAACGTGCGCCGGACTGCAATCAAACTACTTGCGAAGCTAGTCCAGACTCATCCCTACGTGAACCACGACGGAGGTTTGCTGACCAAAAGCCTGTGGTCGGAGCGATTGGAGGATATCGAGCAACAGATTAGCGCTTTACAGCCACCAGAAGAATTACAAGAACGTCTGGACGAATCGCTACTGGAGGACGCAACGCAGGCGGAGAATGCGGACGGGCCTAAACAACCTGCGGAGATGACGGAAGAAGAGCTCGGGGCGGTCATGGCGAAAAGACAAAAAGAAGCAGAAAATGCGCAGGAGTTGGCCAAATTCCACACGTTCCGGAAATATCTAGTCGATGCCTTCCGCTTCGCCGATTGCATCGACAGCGCTGCAGAAACAGTGGTACAGTCGCTTTCATCGAAGAACAAGAGTGAAGTTGTAGAGGCCATGGACTTCTTCGTAACAATTCATGCCTTCAAAGTCACCAAGGCCAAGCTCGGCATCAGACGAATGCTCCGCCTCATCTGGACCAAAGGCAATAATGACGAAGGTAAAGGGGTCCAGTCCCATCTGATTGAATGCTACAAGGGATTGTTCTTCCAAGCACCCCCAGGATACGATGCGGATGCAGCCGCAGTCTACATCTCAAAGAACATGATGAGTCTCACATTTGGAGCCACACCGGCTGAGCTCACTTCTCTCGAACAACTGCTGAGCACCATGATGAGGCAAGGCTTGGTCAATACACTCGTCATTGAGAAGCTTTGGCGCGTATATGGGAACCAGCAGAAGGGCAAGTCTGGGAGCCAGCGCCGTGGAGCCATTATTGTGCTGGGTATGCTAGCGCTTTCGTCGCCCGAGATTGTAGTCACAGAGATCGAGTCCTGTTTGCGGATTGGCCTGGGAGCACTCGGCAGGCGAGACCTGGGCTTAGCTCGATATACATGCATTGCACTGCGACGGATGAGTCCGCCCCCAGGCAAGCAGACAGATCCTGCGACTTCGACGCCGGTCGTCAAGCTCGACAATGACAACGCGGTCATGGTGCGGCTAGCTGATATTATCGAGATTGTTGCCGATAGCAAAGAGTGGTACGGCGTTGCAGAACAGGCCATCAGCGCCATCTACGCACTCTCTAGACACCCAGATGTCATATGTTCCGGGATCGTCCGGAGAGTAACAAAACGAGTCTTCGCCTCAGATACCCAACGACGACCTACCTCGAGTTCAAGCACTGAGGCACCCGAACAGATAGCAACTCCGGCAGACGCACCGCCCGCTGAAGAGGTCGTAGAGGAGAGCAGTTCGTCCAATAAACAAGACCCGGCCTATGCGCTGTCGCAGCTTTTGTTCATCGTTGGACATGTAGCCATCAAGCAAATCGTGTACCTGGAAATCTGCGAGCTGGAATTCAAGCGACGGAAAGCAGAGAAAGACAAGGCAGCACCCACGCCTCGCAAATCAATGACTCCGGGTCCTGGACCAACGCCCCTTAAGCGTGGCCGCAAGAGGGGTGCCACGAAAGATCCGACTCCGGCACCAGAGGCATCGGTCGACGAGCTAGATCTCATGGCTGGTACTAACGAGGATGAGTTCACCGAAGGCATCGCTCACGTCCGCGAGAGAGAGCTTTTGTATGGGCCACAGTCACTTCTCTCTAATTTTGGGCCACTAGTAGCCGATGTCTGTTCGAACAACACGACGTACAACCACCCCACATTACAGGCACAAGCAGCGCTATGTCTAGCAAAACTGATGTGCGTGAGCTCAGAATACTGCGAAAGCAACCTCGGTCTTCTTCTCACGATTCTCGAGCGCAGCGACGACGCTGTGGTCCGCAGCAACCTTGTCGTCGCTCTCGGCGACATGGCGGTCTGCTTCAACAATCTCATCGATGAGAACACCGACTTCCTTTACAACCGTCTTAGAGATGTAGATCCTAGTGTCAAGCGCACGTGTCTGATGACACTGACGTTCTTGATTCTGGCTGGTCAAGTCAAGGTCAAGGGTCAATTGGGTGAGATGGCCAAGTGCCTCGAGGACAGCGACAAGAAGATTCAAGACATGGCGAAAATGTTCTTCGGCGAACTCTCAACCAAGGACAACGCTATATACAACCAGTTCATCGATATGTTCAGCGTGCTGAGTGCTGATACCTCACTCACCAACGATGCGTTCAAGCGTATCATCAAACACCTTGCAGGCTTGATTGAGAAGGTATGTTGTCTCGGTTTTGCATGCGAATGCGTCATACTAACCAACTGTAGGACAAACATGCGAAGCAACTTGCAGCCAAACTTGCTTCCAGAATTCCAAAGGTCGAGAGCGAGAAGCAATACAACAACGTGTCGTATGCTATCAGTGTACTCCCTCACAAGGACGAGGAGATCACGAAAATGCTGGGAGAGGGCTACAAGGTTGTTGAAGCGGCTGCGTAGATGATGTCTGATGATTTTGATCTTGTTGATGGCGTAATGATTGGATGTGGATATGATACCTTGGGCATGGACATGGGTTATTGCGGACATATTGTGGCGTTGCACTGTTGCTTTTCTGGCTCGATTCGCTCTATACTTTACTGCGAAGTATGAATTGACTCGATCATACATCACGATCAAAGGTTTGCTCGACCAGGATCTATACCTTTCGTTCGTGGCAGCCCAAAACTTTAGCTCTTCGAAGCTTCATGTCCTCGTGCACCTTGCAGACCTAAGCTGCTCAGATGGAGTTTTTTCACAGCGTAAATCTTGGTAATGCGCTCATTTAGTACCTACTTAGTCGAACCCAGGGTTGCGATCACGGTACGCTAGAATCGGACCCACGATGCGGAAGTCGCCATGTGAAGTTGTGTTGCAGCCTACTATATCTCATCGACATGCCCGCATTCAATTCATCGATCTTCTTGCAGAATTGATCTCATCCATCTCACCGTTCCTTGCCCCGTCATTCTACAGCATGCTCTACAGTGGCGCCCTGCAATGGGCACGTCAACGGCTCAGCAGGCTCCTTGGACCGCCGCCAACGCCAAGACCCTCATTCTTGGGCACATTTTCTCTTCCTGCGGAGATCATCTTGATGATAAGCTCCCACCTCGATGATCTTTCTGCGACATACCTTGCGTTGACCTGTCGCTACCTCTACTCCCTCTACTCCGGCCACCACCCAGCTCTAGACTCTGCGGCGAAGACACAACTATTACTATGACTCGAGGCGCACGATCCAAGTATCTGCTTCTGGCCACGGTGTCTGAAGCTACATCACTGGCATAAACACAAGAGCCAGTCTATTCCTCCCTGGATCCCGAAGCACTTACTGGGGGAATATGACGAACGCTTCGTGTATGTCTCACCGTGGGGCCACGTTGCTTATCTGCACGCGCGCTTGGTCATGAACCGGCACTTCCTGGGGCGCGACCATGGTCCACTACCGAACATTCTCGATATAAAACCCCACGCAAAGCATCCTGGACTTGGAGTCAAACGATCCTCAGCCCGTCACGCGCGCATCGTCGATGATCAGTTACTGGTGTTGACAGTGACTACAACATATCATAAACGAGGCAATTCGAAACTCTTGAGCGAGTATATCCAGCGGCAGATCGCAAGACTTTGTTGGCATCTGTGTATCCACAACACTCCAGGCAATTTCTTTGTGCAGGTGCCGGAGCTCGTCATCCACGCAAACACTCCAGAGTTGTTTCGGCCTTGCGAACGAGTAGTCAGGTCGTGTTCTTTCTGCCATACGGACTACAGTATCAACATAACCTGGCAGGGCAAACAGCAGGGCTACATCATCGAACTGTCCATCTATCGTAACCCGGGAAGCTGCCGGTCACCTATGGATTGGAGCTGACTGACTATGGCTAAATCAACTGCGAACGAGAAGTTTCGAATTGAGCTTGGCGACGAACTTGGGCCTGGTTCCGTAGTGGATTTGTGGCATGGGGCTGATGGCATCGCAAGTGTGTCGGATGCGAAGTGGGTGGACCAGTGGAGGGACATCGCTGATGCGCAGATTGGGTGGTGTAGGTCTTGAGCAATGAATGGGGATATTTCGAACCCGTAACATAAACTGATATACATGATTCCCTATCGAATTTGCAAAAGCATATGCACGGCGCTTAACACGCCAATAGCTCAGTAGCTCTCTATGTGTCACGTCACACCTAGGTACCTTTGTTCAGACCCCGAAGAATTCTGTTGCACGGGACTGCCTCTCCACTTGGCGGATCAGAGCTATGGCCGACAGCCTTGAGAGTGTATCGCGTCTCCAAGTTTGAGGCGGATCCGCATGCCCCAAGTTTGGCTGAAGCGTGGTGGAAGAGTCCCGAGGTCGAGAAAGCGCTAGAAGCCGGGTAAGGCCTAGCGCAAGCCTGCACTGTGCAATGGGAACGCCGCATGATCCATCATGCATCTTTCATCGGCAGACAGCATATCTCGAACTTTGACAAGTCATTTACTAGTCAAATTTTCGCAAGACTGTACGACTTTTTAATGTACAGCGCGCCATGAGGGTTGACCCGAGACCACGATGATCATGGGTAGATGTCGCGCAACACCGAATCAACCATTACTTGTAGCCAAAGAGCAAGATTACGTGCAAGCGACAATCACTGCTCCAATTTCTCTTCAAAATTAGCTACTAGGTAGACTATTTCATGCTGATGCCACATGGCAGGCGTTTCGGTAATGTACAAATCAGCCCTGTTTGATCCCCGAGCCGGAATACTTTGGGGCAAGTAAGACTTACCCCAGCTTGTCCACCTACGGACCCATGATGCGCGGCATTCTATACTCGGGAGTCTGCAATTGTGGAACGTGGTTGCGCATGCCTCCACATCTCTGTCAGGTTGCGCGTGTCTGACCCACAGGAAACATCGTTGGCATGAGCCTCATTTCTGAACTCTTTCTCCACTTCTAGACTCGTCTCCACACCCTTCCATATTCTCTGGAAGCATTTACAACATGAGAGCGAACAGTTCAGTCCCAGCAGATTATAGCGTGCCTGCGTACTCCATCCTGGCCATCGATGTTGTTTTGACGACGGCGGCAGTGATCGGGAGAACAGCATCACGTAGGCTATTGAAGACATTACCAGCAACTGACGACTACCTCTGCTACTTTGCTTTCGTAAGTCCCCATCACACTTTGATCACTCGCATGCTAATATGATAGATCGCCAACCTGGGGTTACTTTTATCTGGCCTACTACTGATAGCATTCGGAGCTCTCGACCTCGAAGATGTCTCCGACCAGAGTGTGAAGGAACAAAGATTTGTCACAAACACGACACTTTCGTTTGCTGTCTTGTATATTGTGGCGATAACACTCGTCAAGTTATCTATCCTGTTCCTGTATCATCGCACTTTTGGTCTGCGCGAAAGATGGTTCCGCTACTGCTGGTGGTTCTTGATAAGCTTCACGATTCTATGGACTTTGGCTTGCTTGATTCTGCTGGCACTGCAAGAAACTGGACAGCTCCCCAGATACGATTTCGGCAGGATAGCAGTGCCAACGACTGGTATCATCAACGCATTATCGGACATGCTCCTCATGCTACTACCAGTTGTCATGGTCTCTCGCTTGAAGATGCGGAGGAATCAGAAGGTCGCGCTGGTCTCAATCTTCTGTAT
>QVXC01000448.1:0-27543 GCA_003501895.1 Phaeosphaeria sp. A1 3.1a | reverse complement strand
TTATCAATCAATCGAGAAGGACGGAGGAGGGCTGGAGGGGTGGGGATGTGGTGAAAGGATGGGGGAGGGATATTGCGTACTGGCATGTCTTGCGTAGAGGGATGGAAAGGGATGTATGCTGTGACTGAGGACAAGGGGTGGGATGGAAGAGGATGGAGGATATGGCATCGCGGCTGTGGGATGGGGATGACATTACTCTCCTCTTGGGAGTTGATGTGTAAGGACATAGCATGGCATGATCATGACCTGGATTATGATGACTTTGTACAATATAAAGTTTGTATCAAAAGCACGTTACAATACTTCACTCCACTTCACTCCACTTCACGTCACATTCAAGTACATGAGCATCTTCCAATATCTCCATTTCATTTATCTGCCAGCTATCGCCCGTATCCTGTCGCAGAAAGTGCCTGTATGCAAGACAGAACGACGCACAACGCGTCTGCCTGATGGTATACAAGTATGCATCCTGAGGCAAACATGCTCTGTAGACTGTCAGTGTCATGTCAGGATGCTGCGTCTGGTAATGTACGAACCATGCGGAGAGGACGAAGTCGTGACAGGCGCTCTCATGAACACGCCAGATGAAGTCGTCGTTTATACTGAAGAGCAACGGGATCGCGCGAACTGAAGGTGTCTGTCGCTCACTGACGCGAGGCTTCGCCGCGGAAAGTATCGCCTCCACCCAAGATCGATCCGTCCGAGAGGAAAGGAGAGCCCTGGAGCTGGTCCTTCAGACCTTGAAGATCAGGGTCGTCAAAGTCGAGTCGCATGAGCGCACACAAGCCGCTGTTCGCCTGTCTCAAGCGCCTCAGCTCTTCCTGAGCCTCTGCGACCTGCTCTTCTGCCTGCTTCTTGCACTGGATGGCCTTGCTCGCTCGCTCAGATACCTCGATGATGGCCTGTCAAGTGATGTTAGAATTTACCCATCATTTGCGAAATGAGCATGCAAAGCTATTTCTTACCTCACCGATACCCACTGCAAGATTTGCATCGCGCGCTTCAGTTGGCATTGTGCCACCTCGCTCCACCATCTCGGTAACGATGCGTGATGTCGCTGGATGTATAGCGGCTGGTTCTTGAGATGCCGAGACAGGTGCGGAGACGGGTGCTGGTGCAAGTGCAGCGACGGGAGCAGGAGCACGCACAGGAACAGGTGTAGGTGCATGTGCGGGACTTGTGGCGGGCCGCTCCCTAGTCAGCTCCTCCAGCGTCTGCAGCTCCGCTTCCGGAACAGATGGGATGACAAGCAGATCCTCCTTGGAAAAGTTCCTCGAGATGCGCTTCACGAGGCTCCTGGCACCGCTGGCAAGCGAGGACCGCTTCGTCTCTGCTGAGGCTGGCCGAGCCTCAGCAGGCACATTCTCCCTCCGGCCAAACAGAGTCCTGAAGCTCCGCTGAGCCCTCAACTTGAAAGAAGACGTCTGCTTTGAGGCCTTGACGTCCGACTGGCTGCTGTGTGAGACTTCAGACGGTCCCGGCACAGACACTACGGCACTCCGAGATGCTGTATCAGGACCTGCTTCAGCATTAGCCACAGGACTCTCGACCACCAGCCTATTGTTCTCCGGAGATGGTTGAGGCGTGAAAGTCTGGACTAGAGGAGAGGCAGAAGGACGTCGTGCTGGCTTCATCGCCCGGATTGGGCTGATGGTGACTGGGCTGGAAGGAGTAGTACCTATCCTGGATGAGACTTGGCGCGACATGCGGGCTGTAGTGGTCGCGAATGACGTTCTTCTTGGACCTGGGGAGTCCTCCGGAAAGTTCTCAGGTCGGCCAAAGAGAACTGCTTGGGCGTCTCGGTGTACATGCAACATGGGTCCACGGCCAGGGCGTCCTCCGACCCGCCTCATCAGACTTCCTGTCACGGGGTTGTGCAATGAACCGAAGTCGTCCACGAGCCCAACAGTCGGACTTGGAATCGAGTCTGTCTCTAGGCCTGGGCTTGACGTCTGGTGGCCTACTTGCTGCTCATTATGGAGGGTTGATGTCCTGGCAGGCGGCGTGACTGCTGTACCTGCATTGGCTAGAGGCCATTCAGTCGCAGCGGGTTGACCAGGGGCAGAAGATGCTGATGCTGCACGGATTGGCGAGGGATCAAGCAAGTGGCTGATCAGAGGCAGTGAGACGCGCTTTGAGCTGACTCGAGGTGGAATTGAGAGCAGCATCGGCGAGCTCGCACCGTTGGTCAGAGGGCTGCTGACCGCGACATCAGCCGAAGGCGAGACAGCATGGAACTCCCTGGCATAGGGGTTGTTCGAGCTGAATCGGCGCTGCTCAACTGGATTTTTATCATGCTGCTCTGGTGTTTCTTGAGTATCCAGTGTGTTTGCTAGATGCTGTGCGCCATCTGGCAACTCAGGCTGTGCCGTATCTACCACAAGTGTGTTAGCAACTTCATCTGAGTCAGAACGGTTAGAATCACGACGCGATTGCTGCTGCTGCTGCTGTGGTGCTGTGTAATTAGTGGTTAGTGCTGCTGGATCCGGAGCCGGGTGCTCTGGGATGAGGACAGGCCAAACATGCGCGGGCGGAATGCCAGCCTCTGCATCGACGAGAGTACGCTGCGCTTTGGGCGGGCTGTTGGGGTCGATGATCTGCGCGATAGGCGGGCTGGGAAGAGGTTTATCGCGACTCAGAGTCCTGTGCGGCGCCTATCAAGTTAGCAAAGCTTAAGTGTTCATGCGAAGATTGCTTACGCTACTGGGTCGGACTTCAGCGGCAGGAGTAGTACTGGAGCTTGGTGCCCTGGGAATACTTGGCTGAGCACCTGCACTACGGCGACCAACGTGGGATGGAGGTCGGGTTGCACTGTAGGTGGGAGTACTCGTAGGAGTGCGAAATGCAGTGGGTATCCTTGATGCTGTAGTCATCGCCGGCACGTTCCTCCTTGCTGGTAGAGACGTGGCGGAGGCGATTGGTGAACCTGTGGCGCTGACGGAAAACGACGTTGCGGCGCGATCGCTGTTGACTCGTCGTGACGCTGGCCGGCTTGGGATCCTGGACGTTCTGTGGCCTGGAGCTTCCTGCGTGTCTATAGGGGTCGACATGACGGGGTTATCGGGGTGGTCGATCAAGCGGGGGCGTAGGTGTCGTTGTTGGAAGAGGAGAGCTCGCGAGAAAGAGGTCCACGTCGCGGTGACAGTGAATTGTTTTGATGGCGACGCGAATTTTTTTCCACGCGTTTCCAGTACGGTCGCGTGATGGGCGATGAGAGTGAAAGATGGGCAAACGGCCGATGACTTGGCACAATGGCAGCATGTTGGGTCGAGGTGGGACGTTCCCCCTGTCACACAAGGAGTTGACGGCGACAGTGAAAGGGGACAGGTGACAGAAAAGAAAGGTAGAAGTGGAAACCAAAGGATTGCTCCTACCTGACGAATGACGTCCTAAATTGGCATCCACGAGGAAGGAAAGGAACTCCTACATTGGAGGAGCAAATCCTCATGTTTGAAGAGCTCAGTGCATGGTCATCGGCGTAAACCTCGGACTCTCCGCTCGATGTACCCGAAGGGCGTATATCGGTGGGTAGGCTCGAGTCCATTTTGTGGCGTGCACCTGGATGTCACAATTGATTGGCCTTCGGGCGTCATAAAGATCCGCTGGATGCTTCGCAAGCAGAAAGACGATCAGTGTGCAGAAGATATGATGAAAAGTTCGGCGATGCAGCTGGTATTAGCATATTGATCAATTATGACAGCAGTAGAATACGCCGCAATCATCCATAACAGTGTGCAATGTTGTCATAAATATGGACGTGGTGTGTGAAGAGGGACGTTCAAACAGAAGATGTGACGTTGTACTTGGGACGCTCAGACCACAACCCCAGAAGGCCAGCATCTCCACAACGCGTCTTCGCCAGGCAGCTCCAAAGCACAGCGTCCAACTCGCCCTGCACTCTTTCAACCACCATGGCGAAGACATACAAACAGCTCAAGGAGGCCTGGGTGTCTGGACACACAGGCAGCTCCGTCGCCGACGTCAACAGCGTTTCGCTCGCAATGCCTGTACCGTACACACACCCGCGACTCGCGCATATGCCCATATACTGACTATATTGCCATAGTTGAGCATCCTGCTCTGGTCTGTGATACAGTCGCGGATGCGATTATTTACTCCGTATACCCTCCCGGCCTTCCTCGTCGACTTGCTGCTCAATTGCGGAGTGACGCTCTTCGCTACGACTATTTACTCGTCCACGCCATGGGTGCTCAATGCACTCTTGCTGCTACCAGCACTCATAATATTCGTGCTGGAGAAGCCGGCGCCTGCAAGACGGGACGCTCGACCGCATAAGAAAGACGACGATGCGAAGGAAGGAAAG
Organism: Phaeosphaeria sp. A1 3.1a; assembly: GCA_003501895.1. Taxonomy (NCBI): domain Eukaryota; kingdom Fungi; phylum Ascomycota; class Dothideomycetes; order Pleosporales; family Phaeosphaeriaceae; genus Phaeosphaeria; species Phaeosphaeria sp. A1 3.1a. The sequence goes on along the minus strand of QVXC01000448.1, from coordinate 23,216 downwards.
CTCGATCCGCTTCCTGTGAAGCCCTTCATCACCAACTACCGCGGCGCAATGATGGTCATCACATGCGTAGCTATCCTAGCTGTCGACTTTCGAGTCTTTCCGCGCCGCTTCGCGAAGGTGGAGAACTGGGGCACCTCGCTCATGGACATGGGCGTGGGATCATTCGTCTTCACAGCCGGCGTTGTGTCCGTCCGCTCAGCGCTGAAAGAAGCCACTGGCAGAAGACCACCACTATCGCGACGCCTTATTACCTCATTCCGACACTCCATACCCCTCCTCGTCCTCGGCACCGTCCGCCTCATCTCAGTCAAGGGCCTCGACTACGCAGAACACGTCTCCGAATATGGCGTACACTGGAACTTCTTCTTCACCCTCGGCTTCCTGCCACCGTTCGTCGCACTCTTCCAATCCTTCTTCGACCTCGTCCCATCATACGCCGTGCTCTCATGCGTCCTCGCTGCCGTCTACGAGATCCTACTAGACTGGACTTCTCTCGGCTCGTACATCCTGATCGCGCCGCGCACGAACCTGCTCTCCAAGAATCGCGAGGGAATCTTCTCATTCGTCGGATACTTGGCTATATTCCTCGCGGGTCAGTCCCTCGGCTCTATCGCATTGCCACGACAGCAGGCATTTCCCAAGAACGCACCACTCAGCGTATTAGTTCGAAAGTCTATACTTGGTAGATTGGCAGTAGCTTCCTTACTCTGGACGGCACTCTTCTACTTCTCAACATCATACTACGGCCTCCGCCTCTCCGTCTCCCGGCGCATCGCCAACCTCCCATACTTCCTCTGGGTGTCGTCATTCAACAGCTACCAGATCACTATTTGCTGCGCCGTTGAGACCGTCCTGTTCCCGCAGCTATATAAAGCGACCTCGAACGCCGAGGAGAAGCAACGAGGTAGGGATGCGACGAGCAGTGTCTTGTATGCGTTCAATAGGAATGGACTGGCCGTGTTTTTGGTTGCGAACTTGTTGACAGGGCTGGTAAACATGACCATGCCAACGCTGCACATGGGCGTCCTGCAGAGTATGGGCGTGTTGATTGCGTATACGGGCGCAGTCGCTGCTGTGGCGGTGGGATTGGACTGGTGCAACGTTTCCATCAAATTATAATCTCCCGTCGTCGAAATAATCAACGTCTCCAAGCTACCATCTTACTCCAAAGCCACCGTGATTTCCCTTGCCTTATCCCACCTTATCCCACTCACCCGCCCCTCATCTTCGTCCTCCGGACCGCTCCTGTATCCATCGAACTCAACAATCCCAATCCTCTGATAAACCGCATACCCTTGACCCGTTTCCCGCTTCCTCTCAGACCAAGCTCCATCTGTCCCATATCTCCATAATATGAGACACGTGCTCTCGAGCACATCGCCCCACAGTCGGAGGAAAGTGATATGGACCCAACCATCAGGACTGATACTACTGGCGAGATCGAAGTCTGGATGGAAAGTATGAGAGGACAAGGGATGCCATATCTCGCTGGTCGGGTCGAGATCTTGGCAGAGAATCTGGAGCTCTGAGAGCGGTGCCGGTTTCTCTAGCGTTAAACAGGAGGCGAGACGAAGGCGACCAGACAGGACTTTCCCAGTAATGATACAATAGGTTAAAGTACTCTGCCCCTGATCGATTTCGTCCTTCATCTTCATTTCCATGAACACCGCCCTCGTCCCATCTCCCTCGCCATCGGATACGTCGCGGGAATACTCGATTTTTCCCTGCACTGATGCCCATGACCAAGTCGGTACGATGAAGGAGTTTGGATGTCTAGGCTTCCACTCTGTGCGGAACTTCGAAGCACCATCCGTGTGAGTGGAAGTGTAGGATACTCTCCACGCTAGATCCACGACGCTGGCACTGGTCCATAGACCGTATACATACTTATCCTCGGGCATGAAATCAACGACTTGCGCAGCTAATCCACTTATACCCCTCAACCGTCCCATTGCCCTCTCATCAAAATCAAAATCAAACCCGCAATCAAAATCAAGCCCAGTATACCCCTCCACCACCTACCCCTCACATCCCCATCATCCACCCTCCCACCATCAGATAACCCAAGCGCCCTCGCATGCCCGCATTTTGGAGACACGCGCAAAGACCTGCAGGAAGGACATGCTCCGATCAACAAGCGGTCGGTGCCCGCACTGACACGAAACCAACTCGCTGCACTCGAAGGATAATTCTTCTTCAGAGAAATGGAGTATCCGAGGGGAGAGGAGACGGGGTTGATAGAATGATGCTTGGCGCGACAAGGGAAAGGAGAAAAATGAGGAGGGGCTGCAGGGGATTTGCGGACGAATATGGGTGGGGAGAGTGATAGGGTCTGATGGCGTGGGATTTATTGGAAAATGTGGGAGATGGTGGACTGCGAGTGTGACGTGTGCGTTTGTATAGATTCTCGCTATATGGCTAGATTCGAGGGCGAGGTTGAGGGAGGATGGGGTGTCGGCGACGGTGCAGAGGGGAGAGGTCCAGAGGTAGCGGATGGAGAGGCGGCGGAGGATGAGTATGGCTTGTTGTAAGGCTGGGCTTAGGGAGGAGGGTGCTATTTTGGTGCTGTGCTGGGCGTATGTTGACTGCGTGGTTGTGAAGCTAGGGTCGTTGGAAGCATGTGTTGTGGCTTAAGCATGCGTAGCGTCTATCGCCAGTGATCTCGGTCGAATTGATCAGCTTAACAGGTAGGTCGAGTGCACTGTCGTCCCCGAGGCTAAGGTCGACGACTCTTGGGGGCATGTATGACATCGACGCAGATTGTGTGTTGCATCCGGTATGATGCTCTAGACAGTGCGAGAGCTGAGTCTGCACAAAATCGAGACTCTCTGGAGAGGTCAGATCCTCGTGACATGCACCGCGTACGATTCCTGGCCATATTGGATGTTGATCCCCTGTTCAGAGCTGTCAGTTCCAGATACATCACGGCAAGATAAGGCCTCGACTGTACCTGCAGTAAAGAGAAGCTGAAGTTTTGTTGAGCTTGAGGAGTCTGTGTCACTCGATACTTCAAGAACGACAGTCCTTGACCACACGATACCACCTTTTGGTCTAGAGATAGCTCAGGGCAGAATTTCCAAATGGCATCTAGTACGAGTTTGCAGCCGCCACTGGGACACTCATTGGCACTTCTTTGTAGAGCATCAATAGTACTTTGGCAGTCTTCACTGCCCTCCAGTGATTCTAGAAAGGCGTTGCGGTCTAGGAGGCTAGAACAGGTAGGACATTTTGAAGGAGACTCGAGAGTGTTGGAGGTCACCAGAATGTATTAGAGAGAATATAGCTTGCATATAATGAAACAAGATTGGAAAGATGTGTTCACTAGCAGGCTGTAGCAAGGTACGTGGAAGGATGAGCAAGCGGCCGGGTAGACAGGCCACCACAGCAATGTCTCTCACCGCCTCGAAGCAATTGCATGTGATAACAAGGAAGCATGGTGCTGTAGAATACTCCGGTCAGACATGATGCAATTGTAGAAGGTATCGTGTCAACCCCCCCTTGTTAGTTTGCAGATGCACTGCACCATGGGAGAGGGTATTCAGTCCGTGACGGGTCACTCCGATCACGTGACAGCAGGCATTGGTCTCTTCCGTCTTTCGCAGCGTGGTTTCTCGTGACGATGCAAGAAGTCTCATTCTCAGCTACTTAAGACCATTTTAAACGTATACTGGTGGTAAATGGTGCAAGTCGGGCCTGACACATATCGACACATCTTCTCAAATCGTACCCTTTACAACCCTAATTCAGATCGTCGAAACATGGTTCAAAATGCTTTCGAGCGTTGATTTGACTGCCGAGACCCGAGAGCAGGTAAGTCGAGAAATCTCTACTCCAAAGCAATCGTAACATATCTCACTTTATCCCAGTCCACCACAATTGGCTCTGCCCCATCATAACAGATATCATTGAAAGATATCAGTCCAATGCGTTGGTATATAGGATGATTGTCACTCGTCACTCGATGCTGTCCAGACCCTGGGATAGCCTTGCCGTACCTCCACAACACGAGGCAACGGGTTTGCTGGTAGTTAACCCCCATCTGGAGAATCTCAACATCATACTCTGTGTCACTTTCCCAGTCCGCCGCAAAGATCTTGAAGTCTACAGACCACCCGTGGGGATCGTGCGGTAGGATTAAGGGCTCATTGCGTCTGTCTAGATAGCTGCTGGCAATGCGAAGCTGCACTCGGTCGCTATATTGTTTCGAGTCGGTATACTCTCTCGAGTCTATGTCTCCGGATGTCGTGTGCGGCGTGCAGGTCAGCCGCCCTGGAATCATTCGGCCGGTAACGATCCAGTACGCAGACATCTGGCCATCGCACGAATCATTTTCGACCTCCCTAAGGATGATGCGAGCTACTTGGACGCTGCCCATATCCGGTAAGTCAGAGAAAATGACTTGCCCGCGTATTGACGCCCAGGACCATGTTGGGAGTTTGAAGAGCTCTGGAGATCGCGGCTTGGCATAGTTGGATTTCACTGCGGCCCTGGTCCATGCTAAGTCCACTGGAGAACAATTTTTCCACAGACCAAATGAATACGTGTCACCCAGCTGTTCTCCGACTTGGTCTGCGCATCCTTGTAAAGCGAGTAATTTGTCCGTCACTTTTTTCAACTCCAACTGCGGATATTCTTCCACAATCCGACACCATCTTTTCCTAATGGCAGCTTCGTCGTGCGCCGATGAGGGACTCTTGAGTCCCAGGGCCGTAGCGTGCTCCACCTTTGGTGGCAGGTACGAAGTCCTGCCTGTTGGAAGTCTGTCCTGCATGCCGCACTGGCAATCGGATTGTTCCATACACTCCCAAATTATTTCTTCGGTTGTGAAGTGAATGACCCGTGGCGATAACAGGCGCTCCTGTTAGACCCAGCCTCTTTCCAATAGCACAAATCTTTTGCCGTAGTCATGAAAGTGGGCAGGCGACAAGCGCATGTAGACAGGCGGCGAAATAGAAGCTGGAGTAACGACACGTGCTTGGCAGCCTGTCACTCGTAGAGATCCAACCGTGTCTGTGTGTCTCGCGAGTGTAAAGAGTGCTTTGCCGTAGACTTTGGCCATCTCTTTCGACTCTCTTTGCCAATCTGCAGCATCGTCTTGGATAATACACAGACTGTCGATCCAAACGTATCGTACGCCCAAACGACGCATGACGTGCACAGTATCTTGGTAAACAGGACTCAAATCTTGAAAGCGGGTTCCAATGGTGTGCTGCTCGTAATTGGTTATCGTAGTTATGATGTTACGTCCTGAGGGCGCCCATCTATGGTTCAAGCACGCATATCTCCGGTCCTCAATCGCGTGGGTTGACTGCAAGAGTCTGAGAGGCCTGCGAAATTGAACGTCGGATGATCCGCCATCTTCGATACCTATGTCTAGGATGCGTGTAGGCATGTATGATTGCCCATCATCTGCAATCTGGCATGCAGAATGAGCTGCCATGCATTTTGCCAAACATTGCTGTACAAAGTGGAGACTCTCTTCAGAGCTCAAGTCTTCATGACACGCTCCACGTCCGATCCCTGGCCAGTTCGGGTGTTCAGTCCCTGTTTGTATCTCTCAAATTCCACTACTTCACGCGCACGAGCCTAACGCTTTCCTTCAGTGACATAAAGATGAAAGGCCTTGGTAGGAGACAGCACAAGCGCAACAGTTCTCCAGCTTTCCGCTTTCATGACCTCTTCTGTGCCAGTTTCCGGGAAAAAATCCCCAATCGCTTGTAGTAGGAGCTTGCAGCCAGCGTTGGGGCACTGGCGCGCGCTCCTCTGGAGACGCTGGATAGTAAGTTCACGTGCTAGCCTAATGTATGGCCACTGTCGTTGTCTGTCTGGGTGTGTGAGATTGCCACAAGTGCCACATATCGGAGAAGATGAGGTTTCAGTCGCCATTTCGGTTTGTAATGACAGATTGTCAACACATCTGAGCGACGACCACCTTGAAGGACAAAAGGAGCAGCAGCAGGCTGAGGGGCGTCTTGGCAGCGAGAACATCGACAGCGATACCTGGGGTCATCGTTGCTGACACGGGACACGTCGCGTGGAGGCTCCTCAAAAATGGTTGAACGATGTCGCGAATTTATTGGTATGGTGGTGTATCAGAGGTGGCTTTTTCCAAGCCGCATTGGTGTGCACATGGGGAGATAGGCCTCACGTGACATCGCGTTCTTGCCGCTTTCGCAACGCGGCTTCCGCGAGACCACGACCACTTCACGACGCGATCCTTCTTCGACAATCACAAGGTTTTTCCACAAACACCAATGCTCAGACTCAGCCAGAAATGTCGACGCCACAAGCTAAGCGCCGTCGGCTGAACGAGGCCGCAAAGACACTAAACAAGCCGTTCAAATCCCCGTTTCGAACGCCTCTGAGGCCCAACATTGGCTCTGACCCGCCGTCTTCGGACCCTCCCGAGCTCGATACAACTGCAGCTCCACCAAGTGTCTCCATCGCACACACCTCCACCGCTAGACATGGGCATGCAGCCGCTGCAACCATACCAGCAGTACAACCTACATCAACACCTGCAACCTCCCAACCTCGCGTCGTGAAGACCCCACATGCGCGCCCCTCACTTTCGACTCCCTCGAGAACTGTGTCGAAGAAACCGCCTGCGAAACCCGCCCTCACTCGCGAGATCATGCAGCTCCGGAACGAGATGCAGATACTCTCTCAAGCTCACACTCTTGCTACATCTACCAAAGACGATGACCTGGTGGTCCTAATCGACAAATGGCGCACTGTCAGTCGAACAGTGGCAGAGGAGCTCTTCGCTACTACACGAGACAAGGTCAATCGGATGGGTGGAGTTGGTGCATGGAAGGCGCGGGAGAAGGAAGGCAAGGAACGGCAGCTGCAATGGGACAAGGAGGAGCGTGAAGCTGAGAGGGAGCGAATGGAGGAGGCTAGAGAGAACGGCGAGATTGGTGATGATGCATACGACAAGTATGCTGAGATGGCCGATGAGCCCTCAGTCGAGAAGGAGGAGGAGACATTCAAAGCTGCTGACGACGATGTAAGTGAATACGGTCTGCTGTTTGAAGATACTCTAACCAATCTTCGCAGTCGTTCACCATGGATATGATGCTCAAAACTCTGAATGTCGACCTCGAGCTTATCGGCTATAGCAAGGAAGCCCAGCGCTGGGAAGGATAAAGACCTCGATATCCGCTCGACAGGCTCAATCATTACCTGGCTGGCACCAGTCTCAGAGGCTCTACATCCTCGAAAAGCATATCTGCTACGATTTACGAGTCCATACGATGGCATGGCACGCAACATCATTACACGTAACATTATATGTGAGTCTGTCGCTTTTCAACATCGATCAAGGCTCATAAATTTTGTTACAGACCCCTTCATGCACTTCTACTCGCTACAATGCTCAGAAAATTTCATACACGCTTTCCAAAATAGTATCATAGTCGGCTTCTCTATACTATGACGTCATCATCATGTTCACACTTTAATAATACACCGACTAGTCTGTATCTAAACGACTGAGATCCCGACGAGTCCAATTTTCTGTCCTAGTTTCCTCCAATACTTACAAAAACAGACTTTACAATGTCCCTCAAAAACCAGACCGTCTTGATAACAGGAGCCTCAATGGGCATTGGCGCCGCCATCGCCCGCCGCCTCGCCGCCGAACAAGCAACCCTCATCCTCTTCGCCCGCTCCGGCGACAAACTCAAAGGCCTTGCCTCTGAGCTCCAGTCTACGCACCCTGATCTCAAAATATTCACTACAATCGTCGACGTCTCATCCCACCCCTCCCTCTCCACAGCCATATCCAACATTATCAAAGAAGTCTCACACATCGACATACTAATCAACAACGCTGGCCTAGCCATTGGCGCCCCATCTGCATTTCCGGAGCTCAAGATCGAAGATGTAATTACCATGACAAGCACGAATATCAATGGGTACATGTTTGCTACGTATGCGGTGTTGAATGAGGGCAAGATGAGAGAAAGGGGCAGAGGCACGATTCTGAACGTAACGAGCACGACGGGGCTAGAAATTCCGCCGTTTAGTGGGGAGGCGGTGTATCATGCGAGTAAGGCATGTCAGGAGGCGTTCGGGAATGTGTTGAGGACGGAGTTGGTTGGGACTGATATCAAGGTACTGGCGTTGAGGCCGGGTGTTGTAGCAACGAATTTCCATGAGCAGAGGTACGTTGGTCTCAATGGATCAGGGAATACAATGGAGAACTGAGGAGGCTGACATTGAAACAATAGGGTCGCGTACGATGCGTCCAGCTACAATGAGTTCATGCAGGGCTTCGAACCACTGGTTGCGGATGATGTAGCGGAAGCTGCGGCGTTCATGTTGAGCCAGAAGGACAGGGTGAGTATCAAAGCGTTGGATGTCGTTCCAACAGCGCAGAGGAGTCTTCAGGTGTTTGATCGAGAGTGGAATTCGAGAGCTGAGGGGAGGCAAGACGAGAAGATGTGATGAGAGTGGAAACAATGCGTCCATATCTATCGAACGCGCTCAAGACGACTAAGATCGTCACATGGGCTAAACTAAAACTAAGATGCTATGCCAAATAAAGACCCAAACGACTCCCGAGCATGCACCATCATATCCCATAGCACATAAGCCATAACCAAACATTATCATCCCTCATGAGTCCATCATCATGCTACTTTCAAACCTGCCCCGGCCTATCCACCTGCTGCACCTCCTCTTCTTTCTCCTTGACCTCAGCATCCTTATCGTCATCGTCCTGTCCGGGGTTGGCAACCTCATACTCAAGCATCTTGATGAACTTGTAAAACACGACCGCCAAGATCGCTCCGATTGCCGGTCCAGCCCAGTAGATCCAATGCTCCTTGTCGAAGATACCCGTGATGACACATGGCCCGAAGCTGCGTGCGGGATTGAGGGAACCGCCAGTGTAGTAGACGCCAACAAGCTCTGCGATGAAGAGCGCGAGCCCGATGCCGACGGGGGCGATGAATGTTGCTGGAGGGAAGAATGTTAGCATCGAATACATTATATCGTCGACGACTACAACAGACTGAAAAGACAAGGGATAGAAGTGACATACCCTTATGTTTCTCCTTCGCCAGCATAAAAATCGTAAACACCAACTCCGCCGTCAACACCGCCTCAATGAAAACCCCCTGCGCCAAACTCGTCCCCGTACTCAGCGTCGTCCGCACATTAAACGGCGTCGGAAACAATACCGAGACAAGATAGGAACTGAATATACTGCCCGAAATCTGCGCCGCGATCAGCAACCCCGCGCGCGTCGCGCTCATCGCCCGACAGAGCAACATCGCAAACGTGACAGCGGGGTTAAACAGCCCCCCAGAGATCCGGAAGAACACCCACACGTTGACCATCAGGGAGAAGGAGAAGACCAGCGCGATGTAGAGCAAAACATTTGGAGAAAAGCCAGTTGCTTCGCCCGTCGTGGTATTCGACTCGCTGGCCCCCGATCCGATGTTCGCGACCTGCGTGCCTGAAAACGCGAAGAAGAGAAACATCGTCGTGCCGACAAACTCGCCTACAAACGCGACGAAGTGGTTCTTCGCATTCGAGCCCATCCATAGTATCCAGGGGAGACGCATCACGTCCTCTGTCGATGGGGGACGGGGTGGGCCGCGGCCAGATCCGTTGCCGCCGCCTGCGCGCACGGGGGGCCGCTGGGGCGTGGAGGTGTTGTACTCGTCGTCGCTGCCGTAGTGCATGTGTGTGCGTGGCTTGTCGTTATTATACGAGCTATACGCATCGATGCTCGCGCGGTTCCGCACGGAGCTGTATCTATTCGGTCCTCCGCGGGCGTCGTTCTCGTACGCTGAGGGAGGGGGCCTGTGTTGGCGGCGGGACGGACGGCGGCGGTAGGGGCGGGGCTCGTCGTAGTCTTCGTCGGAGAGGTAGTCTTCTACGTAGGGGCTGCGGTGGACGAGAGAGGGGTTGTGCGGTCGCACGTCCTGCGAATTGCGGTGGTAGCGGTTGGTGGTTGGGGAACCATAGTCGTTGAAGTCGGGGTGGCCGCCGAGACGTCTGTTGCTGTTGCGGGCGGGGATGCTCATGGTGTTTGGCTCTGGTATGGCGCCTGGAGAGGTGGCGTCTGCATTCTGGTCGATGTAGGCGGCGTGGGGCTGCATTGGTAGACGGAGGAGCTCTCGTCGAGAGTCACTGGATTCGCGTGTATGGCGAGGTGGCATCGGCGACTCCATTATTGTGCCGTCTTGGAGTTGCTGGCCATAGTATTGAGGGAGAGGGCTGGTATCCTGTGTCGCCATGTATGCGATGAGAGTTTGTCGTATATCTCTTTGGAAAGGCTGTTGTGAGGGGACAGTGAGGTCTGCTTGTAGATGAAAGTTAGGATTGAAACAACAGGCCCCTAATTCGTTCTATGCAGTGATGGTATGGTCCGCAAAAGCAAGTGATGTTTCAGAGGGTGATGGGTTCAGGGAGATCGAGATGCTTTTACTGGTCTGGAATCGACGTGGGCATGAATGAAGGTATATCTAGTAGCCGTAGCAACCACTAAGACCCTGAGATCTCCTATCAATTTCCTTGCTTCGGCGCATCCTCGTCGCTGAGGAATCTCTTGCCGCGTGGAATTTCTTCTTCGTCAAATAGTCGTTCGTCGATCTGGGAATGAGTGGGTTGCATTCTCGATCGCGATGAAAGCAAAGACACCAATGACGTTGGTTGAACGCCTTTAACATCGCATGTTTGAGACGCGTGGTGTCGTGGCATGGTGACTGCTGCAACTCGAGCATGCATTGCCTGGTGGGAGGTGTTGTTCAGTGAGGAAAAAGTAAGATGAGCTAGGGTAGTTGTAGGGATAAGCTAGATTCGCGAGCGGGCTGTAAAAAGTGCCTTGGCCGATACGTGCTTACTGACAAGGTATTTGCTCGTATTTGTAGAATCCCTGAAAGAGTTTCAGTTCCAGAATCCTTAGCCTCGGTGTTGCATTGGTTTTGACGTTGCCGCGCGAGAGGCATGATCCCTGGAGCCAGGTCGTCGGAACACCCTGGACACGTTTGAAAAAGAAAGCGAACACACTAGTGGCCGAATGGTCCGACAATGACGACAAATTCGGTGCGAAGTCAGCCCTTGAGGCCTTGAGTGGGCTGGCGGGTGATGCTTTTGGTAATGTTATTGACTTCATCTTCGATTATCAACACCACGCTGGTGCTATTGAACAGCGGACATCGACTTCATGCGCGGGAGTGATACCGAAGCAAGACGACGTATACCTAATAGCGCTTGAATGGCTTTCATTTCGCGTGCCACATATGTCTGCGGTTTGCATCAGAAAGAGCAACGTTGACCTGGATATCAAGAGCTTAGCGCTTTACAAGGGTGCGCCTTTGAAGATCCTTGAGACGAAAATAGCAGAATCGCACATTGGCATTGCGCCTAAGAAACTGAGTCGTGTAATAATTCGCCGTCGAGGAGACTGTGTATATTCTGATTTGATATGGCCGGTCCTGAATCTAGACCTTCCCGTGACTAGGCTCGGTGTGGTTCACCTCCTCATCCGCCGTTTCGTGCGCCTTGATCTGGGCATTCGCCACGGTTCCATCTATCTCCCTCCTCTTCTCTGTCCGCACTTGCATCCAGACAAGAGCGCCTGTCCAGAAAGCCATCGCAATGCTAACAGCAATCATAGCGTACATACCACGAGTGAAGTATGGAGCGAAGTTGGCTCCGTAGAAGACAATGCTCCACCACGCATTGATAGCATTGCTTCCCATATTCATACTCGCAATGACCACTGCTCGAAGACTGTCCTCTTCGTAGCGGAGTACGTCATTCGCCCAGGCGAAGAACGTGGCTTGGCAGGCATATACGCTGCCAGCCCAATAGTACATTGCGAAGTGGATCGTTGTGCTCTGGGGATATGCTAGTATCAACGCACTCGTAATAACACCGGTCATGCCGATCCAATAACCCACTGTACCTGTCAGTAACACGTTTGTTGTACGCGAGGAGCATGGTCTTACCGAGATAACGCTTGCCTCCCATGAAATCGGTAAGAGTTGCCCAGAACAGGGTCGAAACTATACCGACTGCCGGGACGCCGGTCGGGTAGTTGTTTACTTGCGACACGGTATACTTGCGGGTTGGGTGAGACTTCATGTACAGCTGGAGAAGAGCATTGGTGCTGAATGACTCGGTCTCTCCTGCGAGAATCCACAGCACGACAAACATGTACCAGTACCATGTTCCGAAGCAATGCTTCAAAAATCTCCAGGAGATTGGTTTGCGTTCTGAGACTTCCGGCACGCGTGAAATAGCAAGCGCCTTTTCTTCGGCAGAGATGTAAGGCGCGTTTGTGTTGCGAGGGGTGTCCGGGAAAAGAAGAAATCCGTACACCGCCACTGGTAGGGTGATGATTCCATCAATGATGAACCTAGAATGTTAGTACTTGCTGCCCGGTAATCTGGACCTGGCACTTACAGCCACCTCCACCCTGTCAGTCCTTGAAGGCCATCCATGGAGGAATGAATGCCAGTCTGGAGAAAGCCACCTATCATCGTCCCCGCAAGTCCCGATGCGGTAAAGATGCCAGACCGCTTACCGAGCTCTTTCTCTGTATACCACGATCCAAGGATATAATGGGTGCCCACAAAGGTCGAAGACTCAAAGAGTGCTTGGAAGAAGCGAATGGCCATGATATGCTGCGGCTTCTGAGCGGCCGCAGTGACCATGGTTAATAGTGCCCATGCTACCTAGTCTGAATTAGCTGTCGTCTTCGCAAGGCCTACAAAGTCATACCATGCACGATGGAAAGAAGATTCTCGGCTTGACATAGTAAAGTGCAATGTTGCAAGGCACTTGACCAATCGTGTATCCGACAGTGAAGACGGTATTGATCTGGTTGAGCTGGTTTCCTCTGAAGCTCAATTCTTCTCGCATCCCAGAGACGTAGGCATTGTTCAGATTACTTCGATCTGGAGTTCATCAGCGGTGGCCAACCTGTGTATCCGTCGGACATACCTAGATAATTGAAGAAGTACATCAAGCAACAAAAGGTCAAAATAAAGAAGTCAAGCTTTTGAACGAGTTTGCGTTCGCCAGGCGCACGCTGTTCGCCGCGCAGATATTGAACGAAGCGATTCCCCATGATCGATGAGCTCAAAGGTATGACCTTCGTCTTCAAAAGTGATGGCGAGGTGCTGCTTGATGAACTTGGTGATGAGGACCACTTTGAAGGTATCAGAGTGGAGATGGCGGTACGGCGTTTTATGATAGTAGTATTTGCCGAGCGCCGATCACTCCCCGGATCAAGCACCTGGTCGACTCGACACACTTCGGGTGATATGTTCCCGCCTAAGATAGGGTTCAAAGATACTACGACCTGTGTTCGGATCAGACCCGAGTCCTGCGACTGCGAGCGCGGCGTTTGTAGCGTGATATGAGAGCAGGGGCTGTCCGCCTCGGATGCGGGATACCACAAGGAGAAGTGAGGCCGTTATCGCTTCTCTTGGGCCTCCATATTCATGAATTAGACCGAGGAAGATGCTCCTATTGCATGGCGTTGAGTACTTACATAACAACCTGGGAAGCGGGGTTGTGATAGGCGGAGAGCTTGAGGAGGCCATCATTGACCGCGGCGAATGTGATCCAAAAGTGGGGAATCGGCATCGGAACTGAGCGCGACGTAGACGGCTTGGGAACGTCAACCAGAATAAAGAAGTAGTTGAAATGTATTATTTGTTCTTCTCCAATTTTTGAGAGTACGACACCTACTCCGCCTTGCCCATTTCTTGCAATTTCTCGTGTCTCTGTGAAGCATCAGCGATGACGTCTGACAACAACTGGGAGAAAGTCGCTGCGGCGAAGCGCGCTTCGCTCGCGGAATCCATCCCGCACGAGTTTCGTATTCCAGAGCAGCAATTACCACCAGAATCGCAACTCGATGTTACGACATGGCCCAATAGCTCAGGATGGTTTTCGCAGGAGGAGCTGGAGATTACAGGTAGCACCGCGACGCAGCTACTCGAGAAGCTTGCTTCCAAGACATGGAGCTCTGAATCAGTTACACGCGCGTTTTGCAAGCGGGCAGCTGCAGCACAACAGTTGGTATGCAGGTGACGATTCGTGTGGAAACTGTGGCTGATATTTAAACAGACCAATTGCTTGAGCGATGTCTTTTTCGATGAAGCAATCAAAAGTGCCAAAGCTCTTGATGCACATCTCAATCAGACAGGTAAAGTTGTCGGACCACTTCATGGTCTGCCAATATCTCTCAAGGACAACTTCAACATCAAAGGAAAGGACAGTACAGTAGGTTTCACTTCGTTGGTGAATGAGCCAGCCGAGTACAATGCTACCCTGGTCGATATTCTGGAGAGTTTGGGCGCAGTGCGGTACTGCAAGACCAATGTGCCCACGGCGATGATGATTGTGCGTACACGAGAGTCAAGCAACTTTTGTTCGGTGCTGATGCGATGTAGGCAGAGTCGGTGAACAACACTTTTGGACGAACCGTCAATCCGCTTAATCGCAAAGTTACATCGGGAGGCTCATCTGGGGGAGAGTCAGCCCTCATCGCTTTTGGCGGAAGTCCCTTAGGTATTGGCACTGATATTGTAAGTCTGGATACTACACAACAAACAAGGCACAGAATGCTCATAAAATTGTAGGGTGGTTCTTTGCGAATTCCAGCAGCATGTACGGGCATCTTCACCATTCGACCGTCCTTCGGCCGCTTCTCTACGCAGCGATGTCGTTCGGGTCTGGCTGGCCAAGAAGCTGTCGCAAGTGTCAACGGTCCGATGGCGAAGACCTTGGAAGATGTTGTCACGTACTGCAAAGCAGTCGTAGGTGCTCAACAATGGACTCTGGACCCCAAGGTGCTGCCGATACCGTGGCGACAGGTTGAGGTGAAGCCGAAGCTCAAGATAGCTGTCCTTTGGAACGATGGCATATGTATGCCTACACCGCCAGTGACACGAGCCCTGAAAGAGACGGCCGACAAGCTTAAGCAAGCTGGCCATGAGGTAGTAGAATGGGACCCTAAGCTTCATCCCAAGGCCCTGGAGCTATTAGGCAAGATGTTTGTCGCAGATGGTGGCAAGAGTGTCAATGCTCTGCTGGCACCCACTGACGAGCCTTTCCGCCCGGAAATGCAGATGTACAAAGACGCGACAGAGCTGGGAACCATGGATATGTGGAAGCTGCACTTGGAGCGATCTGAGTTACAACGGCAGTATCTCGAGCATTGGATGTCGCACGGCGATCTTGATGCTATCCTTGGTCAGTGAGAAATTTCACTTATCAAGGGTGGTTACTGACACATACTAGCACCGACTACGCCATACGCGAGCGTTCCTCATGGCGACTTCAAATACGTAGGATACACGGGAGTTTTCAATGTCGTGGACTACTCCGCAGTATCTTTCCCTAGCGGCGTTGTGGTCGATAAGGCAAAAGACACGGCTGTTGCTGACAGTAAGGCGCAAAGCGAGTATTGCCAGGCTGCTCGTGATAGCTGTGAGTTCAAGAATGTTCCAATTATTTCTGGACATGCTGACAGACTCCAGATGATGCGGACCTCTTGCATGGGTTTCCTGTAAGCCTACAGTAAGTGTATGCTCTCACTCCTAAAGGGGTAATGCTGACCCTGAAACTAGACTCATCGCGCAGAGACTTCAGGAAGAGAAAGTGTTGGCGATGACAAAGATGGTCCTGAACGCGTCCAAGTCTGCTGGATCTTACACGTAGTCAATTGAGGCGGCTGTAAATGCAATTGAAGCCTGGTGTGGGAGTCCGCGTGGTTACGGAAGGCACGTTTGGGTAAGTAAATAGCGCCACGCCATGAATTTCGAAACCTCGTTCTCCCTCTCACAAACATCTCTACCTCCCTCGAACACTATCCTTTACATTCCAAAATCCCCTGCGACCGGCTTCACCTCCGATCCACCTTCCGCCATACCCGCGAAGCTGGTCGCGTTCTACATCCACAAACCTCACTCTCATCTCATGCTCGAACCGCTTTTCGTCCCCAATCTACTTTGTCCTATCCTGGGCTCCAGGTGGATCTACACCTAGCGCATCTCCCTCCTCATCCGCCGCGTGCACTACGAAATAATCCCCATGACCTCGAGCACGCATCTTGAGCAACCTCCACGGCTGGGCGCACCGAAGAGCGCTTCATCAGGCCCGGCAGGCATCAAGCGGCTGCCATGGCTGCATTCAAAGGAGTCGCGGGTTGTAGATACAGTACCGAAGAAGAATCCCGCGAATCATTTGACGCCGCCCGCTTCGTCAGCTTCCATATCAGCTCGCAAAACTTCTACGGTGAGAGCTCTTTGCACAGGTGATGCGACCAGGTCGCCGGTATCGAGACGATCAACTGCTGCGCCAATTACAGATAGCAGTCCGTCACCAGTCGCAAGGCATCGTCTCTCTCAAGCTCGTCGCGCAACGACTGCAAAGGTTGCAAGCCCAACGGCCCGAAGTTCAGTATCTCATAATCCATCCGTGCCATCTGAACCCCTCGAGCATCAAGCGGAGCAACCGAAAGAGCACGGTATTTCCGACACGTCCGACTCGATGGTCCGAGCAGGATTGAGGTCCAGTACATCACCAAATATCATTTCCACCGTCGACCTGACTCCATCCCAACCAGCGCCACAACACCATGCTTTCAATCAAGGCGCAAACCGAAACTTGGACCATGCAGTCGAAGGACTTGAAGAGATGGTGCAGGAAGCGGCCGACATGGCTGATGAAACAACCGACTACCGTCAGATGGAAAATTTACAAGAGATCATCGAGGATGCCCAGGCGGCTATCCAGGACGCTCTCGAAGATCCTGCACAGAGACTCATGGCAACGGCATCCCCTCTGACAGTATCCGACCCACCAGATACCATCGGGAACATTCGACTGGAAATACCTAGAGTGCATCACGGCCCGCAGAGGGACTTGGTGTCCCACGATTGGGCGTACCCACATGCAGCTGAGCAGCGTAGCTCTACATCCTCATTTTCAACAAGCCATCGTGAAGACCGAGGCCGTTCGAGATTCAGCACCCAAAGTGACCTGCTCTTACCGTCTGCACCTATCCGAGCAACCACACGCGATCTTGCAGACCATGTCCATCGGCCAACCGCTCGAGACCATTCTCGCGGTCGGCGACACCGACGATCTGGTAGTGAGCCAGGCGTCAGTCATCGCCACCATCGACATCGACATCGACATAGATCAAGATCACATCGGCGACACCGTTGCTGTTCAAGCCCCGATTGCACCTCTTGTGACGAAGAAGCCGAAAGGTCGGGTGCATATGGTAATACTTTGAGCGTGCGCGACCAGATCCATCATCATGCACTCAGTTTCAGACACCATCACTGCCGGGAGCCTATCGCAAGGAACTGGCGAACAGGAAAGAAGCGTGTCACCGCAACCGTTGCTTGCATCAACACAGCTTTGCTTGGAATCATTGTTGGCATCTACGTAGGTCAATAACGAGCCACTGGGAAATATATACTGACACTGAAATAGTCGGGTGAAGTACCACGAATACAGTACTTTCTGGCGGACGAAAGGCACCATGTTATCATTGGCAATGCTGTGTGAGTTATTCCTCCAAGTGCAGATCTTGTCCCTGATGGTCGTCAGACTCTACTTTGGCCTCGCCATATCCACTTTCATTGCGTGGCCTTTGCCGCTGCTTCATGGGCGGAAGCCATATCTGCTCGCTGCTCTTGCACTGGCGCTACCGCTCCAATTCCCACAAGCACTTGTGGTTGGCCAGAAGCGGTCGCCCAACGACGTCCGATATCGAGCTGGCCTACTGAGCGCGCGTGCTGTCACTGGACTGGTCTTCGGCTTTGCCAATGTGAACTACTTTACAGTCCTTCTCGACTTGTTTGGTGCTTCTCTCCAGAGCCAGAACCCGCACCAAGAAGTTGTTGTGCCCAATGACGTGCGCCGACACGGTGGAGGTATGGGCCTATGGCTGGGTGTCTGGTCCTGGTGCTGGGTTGCCTCGCTTGCCGTTGGTTTTCAGATTGGTGCTGCCATCATTGGCGATTTGAGTCCAGACTGGGGCTTTTATCTTGTCATCTTCCTTCTTGCGGCAGCGCTCATACTCAACATTGCTGCTTCGGAAACGCGCCACGCACCATATCGGAAGACTGTGACCGAGGTCTACGACCGAGATGAGAACTTCATCACACGTCGCGTTTCACGCGGGGAATGCAAGCTACACATCTCCACGGAAGGACCGCAATACTGGTTCGAAGAGGTGTGGGCAGGCCTGAAGCTCTCTGTCATGATGATGTGCCAGCCAGGCTTCTTCGTCCTCTCATTCTACCTTGGCTGGATATATGCACAAATCAACCTCGTCATCATCCTTCTCGGAGCTCTTCTGTCGATTGAATACAAGTGGCTGCCACGGTATGTGGGCGCCGGCGTCATGTCGATTGCTATCGGGGCGTTTCTCGCTATCCCACTCACGAAAGCTGGCATCTTTTCCCGGGAGCGTAAAAACGCCTTTCGAACCGATAGCATGACGTTCCAGAGACAAGTCACCTGGTCGTCGCACCTCGTCAGGCGCACAATTTTTACACTTACGCTTCCACTTATGGGCATTGCATACACGTTCTCGTCTGCAGGACGGCCCAGTCCATACATTGTGCCGCTCGTGTTCGCAGGAGCTCTCGGCTTCTTGAGCATCCTTGCCATCGCGGAGTGTCACGGCATCATCATGGAGGCGTTCGATACCTGCGACTTGCAACCTGGTGTGAACACGCGACACCGGTTCGAATCAATGGCTGTCGAGGACCGGAGGCGTCGCACCAACTACACATCCTTCCCACGCGTGTGTGCCGGACTCTTTGCATCTCAGACAATTGCCTTCACATTAGCGGGTGTTGCAACTCTTGTTGGTGGGAGCATGACGCGCCGCCTTGGAGCTCAGAAATCTACAGGCGCAACTGCAGCTATTCTTCTGGGGCTGACAGTGCTACTGACGGTCGTTCTTTGGCGCTTCAAACAGGTGCAGGTGATTCCTAACCATACCTTTGGCACCAGGCGCGATACTGCAGCATGGGCAGCGTTCAAGGACCTTGAGAAAGAAGGTAGAGGTTCAGACTGGAAGGCTGTGGTAATTGGCAACCCGAGTGGAAAGATGCGCAAGATGAATATTTTGGAGCTTGGGGCGTTGAGTCGCTGGACGGAGATACGGAAGCTGAACTTTCTGCTCAAGGGGCCAATTTTAGGTGAGGACGAACGACAAGCGCGTAGCTACCGGGGCCATTGACCGCGATGAATTTGAATACCATATCGTTTCATCCTGAGTGTACAGTTCAATAAGTTATACAATATTTCATAGTGATGTTCCTGGCAATATGCAGTAGTGGTGAGGGCAGCCAGGTCGACTCCTGAATGATCCGAACGACGCTCGGGCCACGAAAAATCAGTACCGTACCGGCGCTCAACGTGCCTACGACTTCGACATCACGACACCGACCCCATCACCGTCCGCCATCTCGACTCCCCCGGCCGACTTCACAATGTCTCTCGCTGCATCACGCGCCGTGCTGCGGCAATCGACGTTCGCCGTCCGCCGCGCCGGCATCCGCAATGCCTCGACCACTGCCGAGGCCACGGGCGTCGTAAAGGAAAAGGCTGCACAGGCATCGTCCAAGGCATCAGAAGGCCTCTCCAAGGTTCAGAGCTCCGCGAGCTCGGCTGCGGCCAAGGTCAGCGATGCGGCAGGCGCGACCAAGGCACAGGCAGGAGGACTGATGGGCACCGTACAAGGTGAGTAGGGCTGGGCGCAGGAGCATCGGGGAGGCCGCGATACGTGTTTGCGGGGCTGCGAGGGCGTGAGAGAGACGGCAGACACGAGATGGGGGCTCAATGGCTTGTTTGGAGAGCTCTGTGGAGCTATCAAGCACAGCTCGAGCTGACACGTGAACCGCGCCCTCCGCCCGGAAGCATGCTCCAGCATCGCGACAAGCTCACTAGCATTTCCATATACTAACCATGACCCCCAGGAATCGTCCCCATGGCCATCTACTACTCAAAAGTTGGCCTTGAGCTCGGCAAGCTCATCGCCCACCAGCGCGGCATGGCACCACCGTAAGCCACCTCAGACCACGCCCTCAAAGGCGCCCACATCACCGCTACTCAGTGTCTAACACCCCACAGCTCCGTCCAGACCATGCAGGCATACATCCAGCCCGCGCTCAACTCGCTCCGCAACCCAGCCACCCTCTTCAACCGCATCTCGAGCGAAGCCAGCCAAACATCCCCCCAGAACCTCCTCGCCCAGGTCCGGGGCATGTCAAACGCACAGTGGGCATCCATTGGCGTCGTCGCTGCTGAGGTCGTCGGCTTCTTCTCTGTCGGCGAGATCATTGGCCGATTCAAGCTGGTCGGATACAGGGCGAAGGAGCACGGCGGCGAGCACTAAACACATGACCACGACAAAGCTATGGACAACTGAACTAAGCTAATGGAATCACTTCGAGCGAACAATTGCGCGGGACTGGGGCAGCGCGGAGGTGTACGATTTGCATGGAGCTGAGACGAGATGGGCGGCGCAACCTGGACGGCCAGCGCGAAGAGGTTCGGGAGGCGCCCACACTGTACTATTGCACATACCTTTGATTTAGATTTCATTTTCTATGTGCAACTATTGACAATGCATGCATGGACAGCTTCAAGCTTGGACTCTGATGTTGACACTGACGTGAACGCGATACCGCCCATGAACAGTGCGCGTCTTGGCTAGTTCTCGAAACCCACTTATTTTTCTCAAGTGAAGTGGTCTGCACTTTTTCGCAAGCACGAAGTCCACCAACATGATGGCTCCCACAACTTGAAGCGCCCAAAGCCACTAGACCGATATAAGACACGAGATCGCAAATATGAATGTCTTCAAACTCCTCACGCGCTCTTCCAAGGCGCCGCAAAATTCGCAGGCGCAGAAGCTTCCCTCGTCTGGTGCGGTCGCGAACCCGCAGCTCTTCGGCCACAATGAAGCTGCGCAGTCGCCGAATACTAGTCGCAAGCGCAAGAGGGGACAGGAAATTTCCACAGTCGTCTCGACCAGCCACGACGCCGACCTCCCTGCGGGTCTCGATTTCTTCGCTGGCGCAACAAAGTCCAACGATGACGGCGACAAGGGCGCAAAGAAGAGGGAGAAGAAGCGAAAGGCTTTAGAGCAGGAGGATATACCAGTGGAAGAAAATGGCATGGACGGCATCCAGGCTGAGCATTATGACGTGGAAGAGTGCAAGAGGATACTACACTCGCACAAGCTCAAGGTGGCCGTGCTGGAAGACTTTGCCCCAGTGGTAGAAGAGAAAACCAAAGAGAAGAAGAAGAGTAAGAAACGGAAGAAGGAGAAGGAAGCGGTCAAGCCGAAGAAGAAGGATGTGAAGACACAGCTCTACCCACAGCCGCTTGGTGAGTTTGCGCAACTACGTACGAGATACGGCATTTCGAGACGACTTGCGGAGAACATACATGAGCAGGGATATAAGCTGCCTACAGAGGTGCAGCTTGGTGCTCTACCGTTGCTGTTGGGAAAGCAGAGAGGTGCAGGAGAAGATGTCGAAAGTCTGTCGGGCGCAGCGTATGGAGGAGACATTGACCTCTTGACTATTGCGCCAACCGGCAGTGGCAAGACGATGGCGTTTCTGATACCCATCATCAACGCGCTACTTGCAGAGAACAAGGAGACATTCGGCAAGGACGGCCCACGGGCTATCGTGCTGGCACCAACAAGAGAGCTCGCGTCACAGATTGTCAACGAAGCGCGAAAACTGGCAAAGGGCACGGCGGTCAAGGCGACGCTCATGAGGAAAGGCATGGAGCTCGTTGCGCGCTCTGAAGAAGAACCAACCCCAACAGCTCCCATCGACTCAGACGCCGAAGACAGCGCCTCAGAGTCTGACGAAGAATCGAAGGCCGCCGTCCAGAAGACTCAAAAGCGCAGACAGGCCGAACTCGTCAAAGCCGCCATCCTCGTCGCAACGCCCCTCTCCCTCCTCAACGCCCTCAAACGCCCCGACGGCACCGTCGCCCCTTTGCCCAGCGTCCGCCACCTCGTCCTCGACGAAGCAGATGTCCTCCTCGACCCGCTCTTCCGCGAACAAACCGTTGCTACATGGAGCGCGTGCTCGAATCCGCTCTTGCGTGTGGGCTTATGGTCCGCAACAATGGGGTCGAATATCGAGGGGTTGGTGCTGAATACTTTAAACACGCGATGGAACAATCTTTCTCCAACGAGCGAGAAACGCCCCCCTCTGATCCGTCTCGTAATCGGCCTCAAAGACACCGCCATACCCAACGTCTCCCACCAACTCACCTACGCCGCCACCGAGCAAGGCAAACTCCTCGGCCTCCGCCAACTCCTGCACCCCTCTTCTTCCTCCACCGACCCCACCAAACCCTCCCTCCGCCCCCCGTTCCTCGTCTTCACACAAACCATCCCCCGCGCCATCGCCCTGCACTCCGAACTCCTCTACGACATCCCCCCCGAAGCCGGCGGCAGCGCCCGCATCGCCGTCCTGCACGCCGATCTCTCCTCATCCGCCCGCGACGCCATCATGACGCGTTTCCGCAAGGGCGAGATCTGGGTCCTCATCACCACTGACCTTTTATCCCGGGGCGTCGACTTCCGCGGCCTCAACGGCGTCGTCAACTACGACGTGCCCACTTCCCCAGCTGGATATGTTCATCGCGTGGGGCGAACGGGGCGCGCGGGCCGGGAAGGGGGCGTCGCGGTTACGTTTTATACACAGGATGATATTCCGTATGTTAAGCTTATTGCGAATGTTATTCGTGCGAGTGAGAGGTTGAGGGGAGTCAAGGAGGGGGAAGGGGAGGTCAAGCAGTGGTTGCTGGATGCGTTGCCGGATGTGGGGAAGAGGGAGAGGAAGGAGTTGAAGAGGAGGGGGGTGGGGAGTCGGAGAGCGGTTAGGAAGGATGGGAGCGGTGGGGGTGAAGGAAAAGGTGGCAAGGAGGGCGCGAAGAGGACGAGGGATAGAATTAGTACTAAGAGTGGGTTTGAGAGACGGGTGGAGAATAAGAGGAGGGATATGCGGGAGGCGGGGAGAAGGAGAAAGGAGGAAGTGGAAGATCAAGGATCTGGAGATGAGGATTGAGTCACCCTCTCTCGAATCATCTCAAACAAAGTGTATTATATATTGAAGCACAAAACAAACAATTTTTTCCCAGCTACCTAACCATCTCCCCCCCCTCCTCCCTCACCCACTCAC
>QVXC01000447.1:0-27680 GCA_003501895.1 Phaeosphaeria sp. A1 3.1a | reverse complement strand
GTTCTAGCGTGATCCCCCGCCGAGAGAACTTCTAACGGTGAAGTCGCTTCCACTCAACCGTCGTTGTTATCATCCGCAACGCTGTCTTGTCCGTCAGGTCCCGAGATACATCACGTAGATCTGGAGACTCATTTAATATCTCCGCGGCGTATGCTTTGCTCTTTCTCTCCTCGCGGAGCCACTTCTCGAACTTCGCTATCTTTTGCTTGCAGCGATCAATGTTGGCCGATGCAGAGCCTTGAGCTTGGACTAGCCTGTCTGTCGTCAGCATGTATACTTCGCGTTTGCTCTGATAACTTACGCAAGCGTGAGGAGGCGATAGTGTGCTGTCTTCGACGTTCCGCAAGATGTTCGTCCAAACCTGTCGGTGTAACTACCCAACCACCGATCTTAGAGGCCTTTCACTTCCATCCGTGACCTGAGAACATGCGTCCACCATAGCAGGAGATTGTCGTAACGTCATCTTGAGACGGATAGGCACTTCTCAGCAAAGTAAAATAGTGTTTAGAGATGATGAGGGTGCAAGTGAAAGACAGGCCGTGGGCGCACTAGTCTAGCGTACCCCACTCTGCACTACCAGGGCAGGAGAGAGCATCAATTCGTTTCCTAAACTCTATGTACGTCAACAAGTATCTCATCGAAGGCTCAACAACATTCATGAGGGCTCAGCCAATCATCGTGTGAACATTCTTGAGAATATGCTTATTCAATAGGCTCCGTAACCTGCACTTCTAAATCCACTCATGAGCGTCTATCCAGCTCTGAGGGCCACCAGGAGTTGATCGTGAGTTTGCCAGCATCTCTCAATGATCGATCTGCAAAGCTGGTTGTATGGCTATGCTGTTCCAGTTCTTCGATGACTGGTACAAGCTTTGCATATATGCTAACCGCGTAGGCTGTGCTCGATACAGCATTTTGTGTAGTAGTGTCCACACTGCACTGCCCGTCACTTCGGCTTTCCCAAAGTCGACTCCCATCATATGACGATGGCGAAAGATTGAACAAGTTGATCGATACCTTGGCCTCGGATCCCAAGCGACGTAATGACCCAATGTTATCTTTCAGCCGCTTCTGCGCCGCTTCGTCTTCAAATTCTTGTTCATCCAGTATGTTGAGCTCGATTTGTCGAATGTGTACCCGAGGTATGGCGCCAGTCTGCCAACGATCTTCGTCCAGTAAGCGCGGAATCAATGCATCGTCATTGAGATGGAATTTCGATTTCCCATATTGCAATTCGACCGTTTCGCGAGCCAGATCGGGCCCGAGACAGCTAGGATCGAAGTACCATGGTTTGTACCATGCATGGGCGCTGCAGTCGCCATCAAAGAATGGCGAGGTGGGTACGCCGTTGATGCTACGAGTGCTGTGCTCTACCTCGATCTCATTCGTGAAATTGTCAAAGTATGAGTAGATCATGTTCCTGAGTTCACGGGGTAATTTTTCATAGAGCTCAGAGCAGACTGTAGGATGAAGCAACTCCCTGTACCGCGGCAGCACGACTTCAAGTTCAGCCTCAGCGTACGCTTGCTTCGCTTCCTGTCGAGGAATCTCATCTCGTTTGGTGGCCATGAGACTTTTGCAGCGCTCAGTTTCTTCTGTTGCAGCTTGTCTCTGTCGGGAGTCCTCATGAGAAGTATCGCCGGAATGGCTCACTTCAGGCGAGGCAGTTGGAGAAGTGGCCCCAAGGCAACGAATACGAGAGTGCCAGTGCAACAGCCACAATTTGTTCTGGTAATTTCTTTCGTGCTGGGTCTTTGCAACCTGTATCAGGCTAATGCTCATCAGCTGATATAATGATAAGAACAAGAAAACGTCGTATAGCTTTCGTAGACCCACCCGAGTGTTCGCAGCCTGTAATGTTCGGTTTCTTCTTGTGCGCAAGATGTGCACCCTGAATTATCCGTGAAGCCAATGACTTCCGATAGCCGAGTCTTGCATTCCATTATGCTCGTGCTGTGGGCAGCGCTCCGAAAAATTGCGAAGTGACCACAAAGAGAGTATTGATGCGATGAAGACGGGTAGCAGTTGGGGTGGCCTATGTTGCGAGGCTCAGCCCCCACACAGCCCTCCAATCCCACTAGAGGGTGTGCACATCTTTCGCCGAAAAAGGACACGACAATCACGAATAGCCTTCACTCGTCTTGATTCCCGAAAGTCAGAACTACGTTCATTTTTCGAATGATCGCTGTACTCAACAGCTGGCTTGCACGTGAATCTACTAGCGTACATATCTGATGCAAGGTCATATCCCAAGTTCCCGACCGTTGTTCCGATGCAATGAGTGTTATACGTTACAGTGTTCCTCCCTGAACGTGCACCATGCACTTAACGCCGTAACTATGATTAAGAAATACAGAAATGAAGTACCTGACTGAATGTGTTATACAAGAAATCTTACGATCCAGCGATAGATTACTGGCCATGTCCCGTTACCAGGCGCGGGCTGCGACGAGCATCTTGAACAACAGGCGGCAGACCGCGAGGAGGGGACAACCTCGTCATGATCACCGAATCTCGGGGCATGCCGAGCTCACTACGCACCATGTCGTTCGCTGCAATGGGAAGTGGGCTTCGTGGCAATGGCTTTTGTGTCCGCAATGCGTTCGCTGGCGATAGAATTTGATGATTGCGTACACATTGCGGGCTGAATGGCGGCTCCAGAGAGGCCGGTACTGGTGCCTGGCCCTCAGCTTCCGCGCTACTGAAGTAATTGTTCAGTGCAGCGCCCATGGGAGAGTTGAGCTCTTGGACGGAAAGATGTTGAAGTCTCGCGATTGGCGAGGTCGTAGTCAGAGGCGGCGATGTTGGGTGCGGGGCTGTACTGAATTTTGGTGGCGGCGCAGCTTGGTTTCTCCCCGTGCCGTACGGTGCTGATGGCCGCAATTGTCTGATCGGAGGAATAGCAACCGGGGTGAAACCACTATGGCGAAGTTCCGGGGACCACCGGGTATTGGGCGCCGATTGCGGTGGGTAGAGCGTGAAGCGCGGCCCTCGTTCGGGGCTTACGGGGGATGGACTACGGCTCGAATAGTTTGAGCTGGCAGTTGGTGGGTTCGGACTGTGTGCCTTTGATGGAGGCGTTGGTGCTTTCCTAGTCGCTAAGAAGGACTGCATTGACAGAAAAGTCGTGGGTGATGCACACGAAGGCGACAGAGCACCCGAGCTCGCGGTCTGCGGGCTCGATATCGTCAACGTACGCGGGCGCGAGCGCGAGCTATGGCGACTCGGTATACTGATACTAAGGCCCCGGTAGAATGTCATTTTGGAGGCGGCTGTTCCGGGTCGCGAACTGTATTGTGGTGGCGTAAGAGGGCTCATCGGTCGTGGGGTCGGGATATGTGGTGACACTTGCGCCACTCGCTCGTAGTGTAGGCTTGTAGCAGCGTTGGAACCCCATGAGTCGAGTGCCTTTGCTTTCTTCTGGCGGCGATACCAAAGAGACGACGACGCAGATGGTCTTCTCTCGTCCAACCGGAACTCCGAGGACTTGAGCGAATAACCCCGTCGCAAGCTGCTATCTAAACCTTTGAAGAAAGGGACCATGTATGGTATGCATGCGGTACATATGCTTACACAGACGTGAAGCTGTGTTAGGACAGCGGGCAGCCACAGTCTGTATTCAGGCCTGTCATTTGGTGTGATTGGATGTAACCAAACCAATCGCACCGCCGAAGCCGCGGCCACAAGGCTGCGAGGTGCAAAGCAAGCAACGACTGCTACTTTCTGCGAGAAACGGAGTTTGAGATAGAAGACAAGCTTCAAGGATAGCGCAATGATGACCATCTCGGTGGCCATGTCAAGGATACAATAGTACACCCAGAATGCCCGCTATCGGATGGAATCAGCACTTGCAGTTCAATTGCGTGACGTACATACCGTGTTGAAACAACGCAGAGTCATGACTTCCCATGGTCGTGGCAGCTGGCATTGGAAGGCAATGACGACAATGGATGAAAGGCTCCAGGTCACAACGAAAAGACCCAAGCCAAGGACGATTCGACGCTGAGCACGTTGAGCTGCTACTACTGTGTAAAGCAACACCAGTAGCGACATTTTTGAGAAGCAGATGGACGAGATGTAGAGAAACTCGGAGGCGTAGTATCCTTTCATAAGTGTGTCGAGTCGAAGGATAGCTTTGGGGCTGGCAGCTCCCAAGCCTTGAAAAGCTAGTATCAGAGTTGTGGCAGAAAGGCCGATGGCAAATATCTGCGCGAATCAGTAAGGGATAGTTGTAGTTGGTAGCGCGTGACTCACTGTTGCTGCGAATATGAAGAGATCATCCAACATGACATTCCGGAAGACCACCGCCTTCATGACCTGGCGGGCCAGAAACATCGCTATTGTGATTCCCAATAAGATCCATGTCGCCGTCTTGATGCTATCCGACCTATCTCCATCCTCGATGGTGGCAGCCTGTGTCGAATATTTGGCGGACAGCTGCATGTCGGTTTCGAGCTCAAATCGCGCGAAGAGCAGAAACAAAGGATGCACGGCGAAACAAAGGAAAGAAGAAAGGAATCAGTCTGACAGTCATGAGAACGCCGTAAGCATCGCGGGGAATGGGTCGACAACGAGGTTGAGCGTCGATGGAGAGATAAGAGCGGAGTACATGCAATTCAGGGACCGTTCATGTGTACCAGTAAAACAACGATGCCTAGCATCTAAGCAGGGTGGTCTGCCAAAAACACACGCAAGGCGTACCATTCTCAGAATATCTCAGTGGCATATTCCAGTCGAGGCTCACTGTGATGAGCAGCTCGGCAGATATCGAGATATGGACGCTCCGCTGCTGATGGGGACTAGCATGCCTGGATCGCGCGGTATCTGCGAACCATACGCAGCCATTCGAGAATAGTGTACTGCGGTGCAATGGTAAGCGCATAGGCGAATGGGAGTGGTCGCGTCATTGTACCTAATCTTGGAGCGATTAAGCGCCCGTTCCCATATCCGTGGCGTGGCTGACTTGCAGGGCCAGGATCTCAGGATCCTCTGACCGTGCGCTGCGAAAGTCCTACCAGAAAGGGACATCTTCTTTCACTGGAGTGCGCGCAAAGCGCTATCAGATGCTTACAATGGGAATACCATCGACTTGATAATAGAATGATGATCGTAAACTCGACAGGAACAGCGCTACGGGAAAGACTGGGTGTGTCATACGCATAGCAACAGCACGTGGTGCCAGAGGAGTTTAGCCGCTCAGTGAGGACCAACATCTTCTCGTAGACCGAACGGCGACGCAGTGCCCTTACGGTAGCGCAAGTGCTTCCCCAACGCCGTGTCTTCGAGATACAGGATTCTGATCACGAAAGACATCACGATCGCCTTGATCCAGCACATAGTCTCTGGAGCGCGAAGGGGCGGCACGAACCACAGATCGTCGGTCATCGCGCGTTCCCGCACGCCTCAACCGTCGAAAGGAAGGGCGGCACCAGTGGAGGCAGCTGAGGGTCCCGTCAGCGCTGCTGCTGAATGGTTGCTGAATCATTCTCGAGATCGATGGCCTATCGTGGAGAGCATGTCAGCCTTACGGACAAGGAGACCCCGGGTAAGTCCAACTTCCTCGGGCACCGACCGTCAGCCACCTGAGCGGACAGGCGGTTTGGCATAGATTGGCTTCCGCACCTCTGCACGCCTCACTGCACCTCAGTGTTCTGGCCCAAGTATGGGTACTGTTAAAAGCGCGTTCGCTGCGCACTCCGAGACATCGATTCACATCTGAATTTACGCCTTATAGCTAGACTGTAAAGCGCAAGAAGAAGATGACATGCGCGGGAACATTGTGGCATGCTTCAAGCCGAGTGTATACAAGATGTGACAGAGACAGAGACGAGGAGTTTGACCACGTGATTACCGCATTCAGTTTAGCTTGAACAGGTTGCCGAGGTTCACACGCTGCGTACTGGCTTGATAGCCAACAGCATCGAACCACATCTATGACACATCAAACATCAGGAGGTGTTGTGAACAGACTTGGCTTTTCTATTTCTTTGGAGAAATCACTTGCGCTCGTCACTCCATCCTTCAATCGGTATAACATCACGCACCTACACCTGTTCAGAACCTTAGAAGCTGATCATGCTCGCTGGTCGAGCATTGTGGCCTATTCTCTTGGACTTGCTGGCAACATGTGCAAGCGGGGAGGCTACCACCTCAGAGCCATTGGCACACAGATGTACCTCAGGAACGTTCATTGACCCCCAAATTGGTCGTGGTGTTACAGTCCTCTCTGTGTCTGCGAAACCTGAATTCAACTTCACAAGCATTCGAGGTGGTCCATCACAGCCGCCGTTACATGATTTGACATTCTGTCAAGTTCAGATATACCTCACTCATCAGACTCAGACCTTCCCCGAGCAAGGGCAAGATATCGACAATGATCACGTGCTCGTAGAAGTATGGCTTCCTCTCGAGCAGCAGGATTGGAACGGTCGTTTGCAAGCAACTGGAGGGGCTGGCTTTGTGACGGGTATGTTTGGTGCCCACCTAGGCGCAGCAGTCAAGGGTGGATGGGCCGCGGTATCCACCGATGGTGGGCACGATGCAGACCTCAAAAAGGTCCCGGATGCTTCATGGATCTTGTCAGCCTCGAGGACAGGACACGCAAATGATACATCTCATCCTAATTGGGGACTAATCCACAATCTTGCATCTCGCTCTCCCATCGATCAGATTCTGGTAGGCAAGAGCATTGTCGAGCAATACTATGGTGAGAAACCGCACCACTCGTACTGGAATGGATGCTCGACTGGTGGGCGTCAAGGTTACGCTATTGCGCAAAAGCATCCAGACCTTGTCGATGGTATCCTGGCAGAAGCACCCGCCGTAAGTTTTGTCAATGTCGTCATGGGGGACTTGTGGCCACAGATCATGATGAGCACAGCTAAGACGTACCTATCGAACTGTGAGTTGGAGTATTTCCGGGCTCACGCTATTGAAGGCTGCGAGGCGACCCTGGACACAAAGACTGGCATCCTCAATGATCCCTCAAAATGCCACTGGTCGCCGACAGAGCTGATCGGTAGCGCATTCGAATGTGATGAAAAAGAAGTCGTCGTCACCGATGCTATGGCACATGTCATACAGCGCATCCATGATGGTCCCACTGATAGGTACCCCGGATTGGATTGGGGCGTCTCTATGACAACTCTTGGGAATACCACCATGGATGAGGACGGCTCGCGTTTTCCGAATCCGTTTCGCATATCCGCTAGCTGGCTGAAATATGCTGCCTTACAAGGCCAGCCGTACGATATCGCGGAACTCGACGAGGAAGGCTACAACCACTACTGGACAGCAACTCTTTCAGAATTTGGAGGAGTTCTAAATACCGACGACCCTGATCTATCAAGATTGCGCGACTCAAATACCAAGATGATAACATGGCACGGCATCAACGATGAGATGATCCCTTACCAAAACTCTGTGAGATACCGGAAGAAAGTCGAAGGACTTATGGGAGGAGCACTCAAGGTTGACGAGTACTTTCGCTTGTTTCTGGCCCCAGGCGTAAACCACTGTGGAGGCGGCATCGGTCCAACTCTGAAAGATCCCCTGGACACATTAGTGCGCTGGGTGGAGGACAATGACCCACCTGGCGCACTCGACGCAGAGGGTCTCGACGAGAAAGGAGGATTGGTGACAAGAGACATTTGTCTTTGGCCGGCCACACCGCAATATATGGGCATTGGCGACATCAACAGAGCTTCAAGCTGGTCTTGCGTTGGCGGTACACCGAAACCGGCTGCTCCTGAGCAGATTATTGAGAACGAGTTCGACTATGGATCTATGCAGCAACCTGAAGATGTCCATGTGCAAGGGCATATCAAAGAACATGGATTGGATCGTTCCAAGCAAATTTTGGATGGTCTCAAGGATCGCATCGAAGGTCTGGGCATCGGTCTTCGCGTCGACTAACACTTTACACTCGAGCCAAGTTGTTAAATACCTTGGCAAAACGGCATATTCTTCGTAGATCGAAGAGCACAATTATTCTGGAACTATAAGACAGAGCAGGTCTTCAAGCCTACCCATGCTTCTCGTGGTCTTATATCGATCAAGGCTCAAGTGCCGTCGAATCACGCGTCGGAGATTTTAGATCAGTACCGACAGGGCGGATCTTAGCGATACTTCACCAGGGATACGATTGGCAGGTCACTCCGTCATGAGAAGCAATATGCGGGAATTAGCTTGCCATGGTATTTACCCATCATCAAACAACACCTCGCCTGGGTGTCTAATATACTACAGGGCCACGCAATACAATAATTTTGTCTTCTATGTAGACAACTACCGTTGTTGCACGATGTATAGTCAACGTCGCTTGATGTCGCCGAGCGCTATAAGTAATGCTGCTCAACTCATGTACCAATGTAGGATTTTTTCTTCATCTCTGTCCGCACAGTAGTCAGTATGCGCTTCACTGTCTTCTTCCTCGCGTTGTTCCTCTTCATTTGCGTCGTCAGCGC
Organism: Phaeosphaeria sp. A1 3.1a; assembly: GCA_003501895.1. Lineage (NCBI taxonomy): Eukaryota > Fungi > Ascomycota > Dothideomycetes > Pleosporales > Phaeosphaeriaceae > Phaeosphaeria > Phaeosphaeria sp. A1 3.1a. The sequence continues at coordinate 19,215 of QVXC01000447.1, read as the reverse complement.
ACAATGGGGCCCGGACGACCCAGATGATCCCGACGACGACGACCCCCAATGGCCCGGGGATCCAGACGACGATCCACCGTCGCGCCCAACTCCAACTCGCCCAACACGACCAACAACAACGCGCCGTCCGACCCCCACACGCCCTACCTCTACGGCGCCTCCCGAGGAGACCGAGGAGCCTGAAGATCCTCCAGAGCCAATCTTCACTGGCGTCGACGTCTTTGCCAACGCAACAGTCTACCAGCCCGACGATGCTACCCACCACCTCACCTCGCCTCGCACCGAGAACTTGCCAAACAATACCATTGTAGCAGTTTGGAACGATCCTGCACAGCTCAAGAGCACGTTGCCGATATATTCGTCAACCAATAACGGCTTCTCGTGGTACTCTTACGGCACGGCGAAGTCCAAGACATCTGGCCGAAAGCTTCTCGAGCCGCATCTCTTGTTCATTGAGGGATCTTGGAGCGGCGACACGAACTTGACACTCCTTGCTGTGAACGCTGTTGATGCAAAGTCTACCAACATTGAGATCTATGCTTCATATGACAAGGGCAAGACGTTTGAGTTTGTGCAAAAGGTAGCTGAGGGTGGGGCTGTGGGGTCGAAGGATGTTGGGGAGCCGCATTTGCTATTCCAGTAAGCTACATTTTGTCTACATTATCTTTTTTTGCAGAGCAATGCTAACAACATCTCAGCGACAAGCGCCTAACAGTCTACTACTCCGACCGCCGCTCCACCGCCCACGCTCAAAAGATCTCGCAGCAATCCACCGCCGACCTCTGGGATACATGGGGCGCCGCCATCGACGTCGCAGTCTCCAACGCCGCTGTGTCTGATACACGGAGCATGGCCAGTGTCGCAAAGGTACCATCCACCCCTGCTTCCCCATTTACCAAAGCACAGCTAAATGTTTATGAAAGCTCCCAAACAAAAAATACATCATCGCCTTCCAAGCCGCCTCAGCAAACTCCACATCAACAGTGAACTTCAAACTCACAACCTCGCCCGAGAACGTCGGCACAGAACCCGCACGGGACATCGTCACGTCCTCGGAGATCAAACTCTCCGGCGCACCATCTGTAGCGTGGTCATCTCTAGGAGGTGTGAACGGCACCATCGTTATTTCCGACTCAGCGTCTAAAGATTTGTACGTTAATCAAGCACTGGGAGAAGGGCCGTGGAAGGTGTTGAGCACGAATGCGGCACGCGCGTATGGGAGGGAAGTACATGCCGTGCCTGATAAGCGGGCGTTGAGGATTATTGGGGGATCGGAGGGCGTGGATGTGAGTGCTGATGTGATGGTTTCTTATATTAATTTGGAGACGGGGTTGGTTGGTGCGGCTTGAGGTAGATGGTAGTGAGGGAATTGTGTTGATTGCATTGAAAGTATTGTATTTCATTGAACGATATCGTTCCTCGCGTGATGTACAATCCATCAAGCCATTTTAGTGTCGCCCATGTTGACAGCCAGTCGCGTCTCTCTTCCACACAACCTAGTATCCCTTCAACTCCGTCGTAGGCACGATATAAGGCTTAACCTTCTCCCTAACCATCGTCCTCTGCTCAAACGCATACGCCAACCCAATCAGCCCTTCCTCACTCCACTTCCTCCCCGCAAAACTAATTCCAAACGGAATATTTGGCGCCGTCGCATTCAAGTTGCCCCTCGAATTCGTCACAACAGTTGTGTTAGCGGGGTACGCACCAAGCGGAACCGTAATGACCGGCGCGCCGATGATGGCAGATATACCAGATGCAGAGCGAGTGGGAACCACAACTGCGTCGAGGTCATATGTATCTAGCGCGCCGAGGATGCCACCTGGTCCGCCGAGGTAGAGGTTCTCTTGGTATGCAGCCCAGAATTCGGGGGAAGTGTTCGTGAAGTTGAGAGCGAGGGAGGCATCGAAGATAGCAGTGTCGCGGGAGGGGTACTCTTCCAGTGGAAAAGACTTGGTGAAGTTGGTGACGTCGGCTAGGGTGCGGACGTTCTGTGGGTTGATAGCGAGTTGGGAAAGATAGGCGGCGAGGTTGGGTCCGAAGTCTCCGGATAGAACGGTGTCCTCTCCGGTTGAGTTGGCGTACTGGGCGTAGGCGGTGTAGTTTGTGTTGTCCACGATGATGGCGCCGGCATTGCGGAGCACAGTCAGGGCGGCTTCGAATGCATCGAAGATGGGTGCTGACGCTCTTGTGCGAGTGCCAATCGCATTGCGAGGGACACCAATACGCTTGCCAATGAGAGCATCAAACTGACAGGCAGCGACGTAGTTTGGAACGGTGTAGTGCGAGGCATTCGAGGCCCATGGGATGGCGGAGGTATAGTTGTCGTACTGATCCGGACCCGCGATAGCTTGAAGAATGTAGGCAGCATCCTTGACAGTCCGCGCCATCGGTCCGACAGTGTCTTGGTGTTCTGAGATTGGGATCACGAGAGATCGACTGGTCAACCCAACTGTAGGCTTAATACCGACAATATTGTTCATCTGACTTGGTGACAGGATACTGCCATCGGTTTCAGTTCCCAAGGATGCAAAAGCAAGACCCAAACTTGAAGCTACGCCACTCCCGCTGCTGCTTCCGCTGGGGTCTTGGCCAGGGTAGTACGCGCCAAACGTCTGACCACCATACGCAGACCATCCATTTGACGAGTTTGACGATCGATAGTTGGCCCATTGCGACAGATTCGATTTGCCTAGGATAATCGCACCAGCTTTGCGGAGTTTGTCGGCCACAGTAGCGTCACGAGGAACCTTAGCGCCAAGCAGAGACCAAGATCCGGCGGTATTGTTCATTTGGTCTGCAGTCGCAATGTTGTTCTTGATGAGGATAGGCAGCCCATGAAGCGGGCTGCAGGGCAGATCAGTCACTGTTTCAGGTCGATTCTGTCATACGGATGTTGACTTACCCACGAAGCTTCCCACTAGCCCTCTCCTCATCCAACTCCTTTGCAATTTGCAGGGCATCAGGATTGATCTCGGTGACCATATGAAGTGTTGTATTGACCTCTAGGATTCGTGCGACATATGCCTTGCACAACGTCAGCACTGCCCATACCCAATGACCGCACCGAATCGTTGCTGCAGTCATTTCGAAAATCAAGACTCACTTGGACCAGATCCACGCTCGTGAATTGTCCTAACTCCAGGCCTGCAGTCAACTCTTCACCAGTCGCATCCAACAGCAACGGCAACTTCGAAGACTCTCCATACTGCGCAGACACGCTCGTCAGTGGCGCAAATGCCACAAAAGCTTTAGCGATCAGCCACGCGGAGACCATGATGCCAATTGCGACCACCACAGTTGATCGAGAGAAGCAGTCAAGCGTTGAGCGACGGCTGTGTACAGAAGTTCGAGCACCGCTGCTGCTTTTATAGGTTTTCTTGTTGTGATCATCAGATGTGCCTGATTGCGACTCCCGCATCCCACCCATGTGTTCCTGCTAGGATCGTGTGGCTCCCAGGCGCCTGTCTGCGGGAAGAGGAGAGATGCCGATCGCTGCGATAAGCGTGCGAGCAAGGATGAGCAAGTCTGACATATAACAGCTGGTACAAACGGAACCTTTGACCTCCGATGCAGCCGTGGTACGTTACAAAGGACCTGCCTCATTAATTCGCTGTCAAGGACATCAACCTTGCAGGATCATGCTCAAAGATGAGTGACTTACGTTTTGTACCACGTCTTGGGGGAGAATATTGTGCTCCACTCCGGGGCGTTGGACGGGCGATGGAGCGACACAGCAGGAGCTAAACTGGATTAGGAAGGTACATAACTTGCTGCTGTCCAATGTGCCTCCGCGGCGTCCAACACGACGGTTGTGGCTGCGGATACGTATCGATATCCTCGGTTGGATTTTTCGATGATGGCAATATGCGATTCTTGCAGTAAAGCATGTTTGTGCTAACACCTGCCGTAAGAAGTTACAAAACCTGGGCCTGGGAAATGAAGGAGTCGTGTCGCTAATGGACATTCGAAATATAGGATATGTTCGCTGATGCAACTTTCGTGTTTATATGTTGTGATTGGATCGTACTATCGCATTGAGCTGGCCAAATCATGCTGCATTCAATCAAAGTAGCCTGGGAAGAGCCATTGGAGCTTCTTCTCCGCTTCCGGTTTCCTACCTTCCTTCTTCGTCATGGCTCCTGCAAATCGCATTGTTCCCTCGACATGCTTCGCAAGGATAAGCTGTGCGTGCTCCTCCTTGGTGAGTTCGTTCAAGACGGCGCCGACGAATCGTCTCGCATTCTCTGAGTTAGCCTTCATGTGCGCCATGACCATCTCAACGTTTACATCTTCAGATCCGTCACCGCGCCAGCAGTCGTAGTCGGTCGCCATGCAGATCATCTGGTACGAGATCTCAGCCTCGCGTGCCAGCTTCGCTTCTGGAAGTGCGCTCATGTTGATGACAGTGCCACCCCATGTACGGTAGAGGTTCGATTCAGCGCGCGTGCTGAACTGCGGTCCTTCCATGCAGATGATGGTGCCTTTGTCGTGCAGCGTAACGCCCTCGCCCTCAAGACTGTGTCCGCACTTGCGAACAATCTCCGCCAAGCCCTTATCGAAAGGGTCGCCAAAGCCAACATGGCCTACCATGCCGCCCTCAAAGAATGTGAAGGGTCTGATGCCCTTTGTACGGTCGATGATCTGGTCGGGGACCACGAAGTCGCGCGGCCGGACCTCTTCTTGCAGCGAGCCGACAGCAGAGAAGGCAATGATGGTCCGCACGCCAATGTGGCGCAATGCGGCAATGTTCGCCTGATTCTTGACCTCATGAGGTGCGAGTTCGTGATACAGGCCGTGTCGCGAAATAAAGGCAACGGCAACGGGCTTGCCTGTGGTAGCAGAGGGGTGTTGGAGGATGCTTATGGGCGACGATGGCTTGCCCCAGGGTGTGTCAATTTCGAGAGTCGCGGCATGTGTGAAGCCTGGCAACGACGAGATACCAGTGCCGCCAATGACTGCAATCTGCACGGGTTCTATCTAACATATGAGCGGCTGCGGTGGGGGTTCCGTCGCGATAATATCGTACCGTCGTAAGTGGAAGGAATGCCAGCCATCTTGCGATCTGGAATTGAGATGGATCGAGAGAAGGCAAGACTTTTGATGCGAGGTATGAAGGAGCTGCTCGAAATTTGCAGTCGCGATAGCATCGTCCGGGATCAGAAGGCGCGACAAACAATTTCGCGTCGGTGGGGCAGTCGCAGGACCCTGATGGCGTCACCACCAATCGCGGGGCAGTACTTCAGCATGCCCTCTGGACTTCGAAATGCATCAAACTTCACAAGTCGATATTCATTATTCAACTCATGCTTGGCTAAATTCTCCATCTTAATACCCATCATCCAAATTGACATCCATCTTTCCGTCAATGACCAGCCGAACTACCAAGCCCGCTGTCTTCGCCTCCCTTAACTTGGGGACTAAAGCACGCTGGGCAGTATCGATCTGACAACTCTTCTGATCCTCGTCCTTGGCCTGGGTTGTGAAGTATACATGTACTCTTGCGCCAGTTTGCAGACCAAAGATACCACCCAGTGCAGCCTCCAACCTTTCCGGCTTCGTCGGACTGCCAAAGAAGTACCCGATGCACGAACTGCGATCGAACGTCATGGCGTTGAGATGTATCTCAATCTTAGAGACTAGGTCCTTGGGCGCGAGGCCGATCTTGAATTGATCGGATTCCAGAAATCGGTCGATCAGGCCCTCATCATCTCCGAAAACGAAGCTGTAAGTACGGAGATAGTTCTCGATCATTTCTTTGTGGAAACCTTCCCCAACATATGCTGGGTCCCAGAAGTGCTCTGGGTAATGTGTTGTTCTCCACCTGGCAGTATCGTACGTATGCATCTTCGTCTCTGGATCCAAGGTTGACCGGAAGTATTCGCGATTTATGCGTTCCGCGAACCTCCCACTCAGGTGCTGGAAAACCATATCCCGCAGTTCACGAGGTAGCTGGACCATTATGCGACTGCATAGCTGATAGCACTCTGCTTGCGCAAGGCTTGCAGTTGCATCTTGCTCGGCCGATGAGGACATTGCGATGTCTTGCCTCAAGGCATCGAGCTCACTTTGCAGTTGGGCGGCTCGAATCTTCTGTCTGCAGAGGGAATGATATTTTCTAGAGTCTGTATCAGCTGACGACTCACCCTTGAGGCGCTCTACCTACTTTATCGCATGATCGCGGAGAACGTGGTCATCAACTTCCGTTCGCAGTACCACAGCAAACGGCATTGTAGGATACCTGGCTCACGGAAGATTACTTCGGACGATCAAGGGAGGCACTGCGAAAGACTTTTGGATTCGTTGTGTTCATCAAGGTATGATATGTATGCTGATCTAGGTGCTCACACCACCGGCCTCGCTTTCCGAGTCGGGTAAAGTGTACCGTAAGCATGGGGCCTGACGCTGATCGGCCAGCTCCAGATCTTCAGTAAGCATCAGCTTCGCCTCGAAAGGAATCTGGATATGACGCCAGCAGTAAAGAACCTCTTAATGCAATTGCAAAAGGAAACCCAGGTCCGTATGTTCGCGTTTTCCAGTACCGATCCGTCCCCAGCTAACTACTCTCCTTCTTCACCATCGTTGGAGTGGCTGAAAGAGAACTCTTCGTCTTCAGAGACGTCCTCGACCGCCCTGAACATGTCTTCCAGTTGCTCTGCCTCCTCAATATTCATTTGCTCCTCCAAAGCTAGTGTCTTGATCTTCATCAACTAGATGAACAGTCGTCAGTTTGTTACTGCATCGTTGGACATCCCGAGGAAAGTGAAGCACTCACCCTGAGATACTCTTACTCGAAGCTTGCGAGATCTGCATGATCGCCCTTCATCTCCAACCTGCGTTCTTCAGGGCGCAAGTTCCAGCCCTTTCCATCTTCGCGCAGAAAGACGACTTTGACCACGAGGCCGGACTTGCAGAGGCGCCTTAGAAGCGGTAAGATGATCGGAGACATGGCGTAGAACATGGATTTGAACTCTGATGTGCCGGTTCTCATGTTCAGTATAATCTTGGTACCTTGCTTGAGGCCAAAGAGGTTCTCCATATCCTCGAGAAGTCGCGACTCCGGGAATCTCACGGTGTGCTCGGAAAGCTCTTCGGAGCTGTCGCTTATTCCTCCCCAGCCGCCACCGCCAACACCCCAACCATTGTTACCATTGGCGATTTGAGCGTTTCCCCACGGATCACCATCAAATGCGACCTCAATGGGAACGTACTCGATGCAATCCAGCGTGACCAAGATATTTGTGACGAAGTCGACAAGAAGCGAGCCGACTTGAAGATGATCCGTGGTCCGAAACTCTGGAATGGACAGCCAGTTCTCCTGGAAGTCAATCTCGACAGTCTGCTAGTACGATTCCACCATCTCGCCGCGCAACTTCTCGCCGGTGTACTCTGCATCCCACCAGTGGCCCTTGGTGAGCTCGCTGAACTCCGCGCGCAGACGCTTCAACGCCTTGGTCTTGAACATGGTCTTCTTCTTCTCGGTGACCTTGCGACTGTCCCAGCTTGGACCGACGAAGACAGTGTGCTGGCCATGGAGGCCGACATACACCATGTCACGAACCTCGCGCGGGAAGACCTCGCAGATCTTGTCGCACAGCTTGCGGCAATCAAGCTGCGCATATCTCGTGACCGCCTCCATGATAGCGGGCTCTTGTTCTCCTGCGAGCCATTCGAGGCGCTTGCTTTCGCGGCGCAGCTTGCGGATCTGCTGTTGTAGGGCGTCGACTTACGCTTCGACGTCGCGCTCGTGTCGTAGTTTCCTGCACCATGTTAGCAGGATAGCGCTGGAACGCACTCGTACTTACTTGGTGATCGCCGAATTGAGCTGCTCGTACTCGTCCGTGTCATTAGAGTTGGACACCATCGTATATGAGTGTGGGTGTCGTTGTCTTGGCCTTGGAGTGTGGAAGAGTGGAAGAATGGACCGAGGGGGGAGGGGGGACCTAGCAAGCTTTATAGACCAGGAACCGGGCCGGCCCTTGTCCCCAAGGTAAGAGACGAGCTTGTAGTTCACAAGGTGAGGGCGAGATTGCACGCGCAAGTACTTCTCTGCCGCCGAGCGTCGCAAGGTATTTGCTCGTGCAAACAATGATCAGTAAGAGTGCTAGAGCACTGGTGCGCTGACGAGACAAGCAGGATGGCTAAGAAGTAAAAGTGCAGATGAACACGAGATTCAAGAGACCCGGAGGAGATATGACGCAAGTACAGGTGAGCATTGATGCGCGTCGGTAGTGCGAACATGCATACACGATTGCACACCAGTGCAAGAGGAATATCGTCACATCAGATATGGGATGGTTTCACTTGTAGTCTCGAGATGCTCGACACATCATTCTTTGCTATCCAAAATAATTGAATCTCCGCCTCCTCCACTCCGAAGTAACAGTAGAGCGATTGTCTGAATCTCTGTTGTGCCTCTTGACTCGGATAGCTTTTACATTGTCTTCCGGTGCCTCTTTCATATAGACTCCTAGCCAGACTGAATGCAAAAAGCCAGCCGCTCTTGTTTCCAGCCCTCTCCTCAAATGCATGAATACGATCCGTCGTCTGTTCTTCCCTGCTGAGTATCTGTTCAGGATACTGCTCAATCTTGAGAAGATGAGAACAAGTCTTCGATGCCAAGATAGATGTCATTCTCGTCCTCCTCCACTTCATCAACCACACGCTTCCAATCGGCAGGAGAAGGCCACGGACCAGGCGGCTCGAACCTCCAGTACTCATCATTCATGCGAACCGTGATCTTCCGACCAGCCAGGCTGAGCTTGCGCAGAGTAGGGCGGATGAAAGGAATGACCTCATTCCATAGCAGCTCCTGTTCACTCGTCCCGTTCTGCACCTGCTGCGCTTCCACTTTCAAGTTAATCGTGATCGTGCTGCCTTTCTTGAATCCAATGAGACATTCCAGTCTCGCGAGGAGCTCTTTCGTCTCGAGAAGAGATTCAACCCAACCTCCCCCTCCACCCCAGCCTCCCCCTCCATTCCATGGACTTACGGCCGGCTCTATGCCTGCAAAGGCGTAGAGCTCGCAATGATATTCGAACTCCACGTTCAGGGCGGAGTCCGCAGCTAGAACTCCCAGTTCCAGAGGATCCACGGTGCGAAAGTTCTTCGCGCCAGTGTCGCTGATGAAGTAGAACCTTGTGCTGCGGAAGTACTCTTCCTGGATCTCGAGTATCGTATGCTCTCCCATGTACTCGTCTCGCATCAAGTGCCACGACTTGCCTTCGTGTTTGTCGCCATGGGAAGTCGTGACGTCGTTGTCGTAGTATATTTCAATGGGCCAGCTGGGAAGGAGAGCACGCCAGACTGCGTCCCTGAGTTCGCGAGGCAGTGTAGCGTGTATCTTGTTGATCAGAGCTTGGCAGGTGAGTTGTGCGTACGTCTCTATTGCATCTTGGGCCTTGCTTTCAGAATCCTCGGAGATGGCGGAAGCTGCGCCATATGCCTTCTTTATTTTTTTCACGTGAGCTTTCGCAAGCTTTGATGCTCGGAGAGACCTAATATGAATTAGTGTCTGATTGGTCTGATTCGGTGCATTGGCAATTTACTTGTAGCAGCTCTCGCGGAGAAGCTCTGGACTGTCGTCCAGACTCATGGCTTGGACTGATGATGTGATCAAGATGACCACTGTAACTGAAAGGTCTCGCGTGATCTGAAATATGGTACCCAAGCCGTGCTAATGCTCGAGAAATCGTTGTTAGAGTCTGGGTTCGAAGCAGTGGACTTCAGGGTATCGGGAGCGGGCAAGCTAAGTACGGCTGCAGGCAAATAAGGGTGGCTGCAGAGTAAAGGCAGACAGGTTCAAGGTTTTGGGTGAGCGAGGTGAGACCAGTTGCGGTCGCCGACACGATAGGCAGCAGGGACAAGGAAGTAAAGGTGAGGCAAACTTTGTGGCATGCCCTATATTCTGGAGGAACATCACCAAATCCGACTTTGGTCTTAATGAACAAATGCTTCTACTAGAGACTATTCATACGCATGCAGCGCTCAGTTTCTGGTTAAGCTCCAGACGGCAACTTGTGATGTGAAAACCACAACCAAATGTGCGGTAGCTTCCAGTCTCAAGAAGTAAATAATGGTACTTCAGTCGTCTTCAGATTCAGATCCAGCTCCATTGTCGGCGGCTTACGCTGAAATCAGCTCACGCGGATGGTCTTCTCACTTGGCCTTGGCGCCCGTACTTTTGATCTATCGTTGTCAACTTCATGCACCCCAGCTTAGAATACCGCACGTACCTCGCTGATCTTGGACTTCCAGTCCTTCAATAGAAACGTGGTCTTGGGAATAGTTCCTTCCCTCTCCCATGTCTCTATGCGGACTGTGATCTAGTACCCTGCGTCTTGAAGTCTCAGAAGTGAGCGATGAACATACGGCATGGCTACACCGCAAAGCCAACCTTGCCCATCCTCGCACATCTCAGGCACGAGCTCATCAAAATCAATTCTGAACTCTGTTGTGATTTTGGTGCCTGCCTTCAAGCCGAATAAATACTCCAAGCCTGTGAGCATTTCGAGCCGAGGGTTGTATCCAAACCCGCCCCAACCATCTTCGTCTTCCTGGACTCGGCGCAATCCTTTGAAGGCAAATCTCCAGCAACCAAGAGTTATGTATACGTTGAGAACAATGTCGGCGGGTATTATTCCAATGTCCATTGAATCAGTGACGCGAGACTCGGGGATCTTGCGCAAGCTGGCTTCGCGGAAACACCACTTCCTTGTGCGTAAAAGGACATCCAAGATCTCTTTGGTCACGTCGATACAGCAGTGATGGGTACGTCTGTCTACTTACCGGAGACTCAGGGAGCATGATGGAGCCACTGGTGTCGGTGGACGTAGTCATGTTGGCGGCGGAGTACATCTGTGGTGTTCGATCAGACTCCAATTCAGTAGGGCATAGGGCGTATTGACTCACAGTACGGTTATTGCGGTCTTGAGGATTCGAGCCATAGCCAAAGCCATGACGGCTTCTACCCCTGGGCTGCGGCGCCATTGTGTCGCGCGCTCTAGCAGCGTCGATATTCAGAATCGTGTTTCGCTCGACTGGGAATGTGGAAGTCGACTTCGTGTCCGCAATGATGGGCGCCGAAGTCAAGGTTGAGCCGGCAGTGGATGTCGAGACAATGGTGAGGAGTAGGACGAAGACAAGGCGTAGGGATCATATGAGGTAGGGAGAGGAAGACTGGCGCTAGCGATCTCCTCTCTGGCGTGATTCGCCAGGCCGTGAATGGTGCAAGAGTCGCGGGGAAAGACAAAGAGCGCGGTCACGTGGCGAGAGCATTCATCAGGGAATTGGGGGTAGCTCGGAATCGCAACGTTTAGAGAATTGGCTCTCGTACACAACATATTATAGTATTTCGCCGCAGTCCCATGGCTTTGAACGCTCACAATGGCGAGAAGACGTCGCACTTTCAGGGGTATGATGTGTGCTCAAACGGAACACTTCAACATTTGCACGCCTCAACAGAGAAATCACACAGGTTCCCAAATCTAACCCAAAGTCAAACTCGAAGATCTTCGATTGATCGAAGTGTCGTGTATCGGAAAGCTCTTCCAAATGAATGTACATTAGTCCAGAAAATAAACATGACTATGTGTTCGGCGACAATGTGTGAGCGTTGAGAAGAAGAAGCAACATATCACAGATCCATGTTCTGTAGAAGTATTCGTCAACGCCACTATCTGCCATTGTAATTGCACAGTGTGCATTCTGATTTCTAGGCTGATGAACCGTCTCCAATCCGGTGTTGTCGTAAAGCTCAATTGACGCGATATCGATCAAAGATTCGACAAGACAAGCTTTGTGGCACATCGTTAGCCAAGTACAATTTCCATAACATAATGATCGAAGCCTTTGAAATATTTCATCCTACATGAAAAAGGCAACGCTGATTAAAGTAAGTGCACAAAAATACGGGTAGACAATGTGTAGAGCACCAGAGATCTCGCAATGCTGTCGGACAAGTCGCTCATGCCAAGGTGCAGTGAAGAAGTGTTGCACCAGGGCACTACACACAATGCATAATTCACGCATCCTCACAGGACATTTCTAACCTTTCTATAAGAAAAGTCGCACATCTCCTGTGTTCTCGAAGTGTTAGCTGGATCTAAAGCTACACGTGCGCCGCGCTCTGCATATGACTTAACACGAAATTCGGAACCCTTGCTGGGACTCGAAGCTCATAATGTCTCCGAGCAGGTTGCATAAGCAGAATTCGATAGTTGGGGTGTATGCATCAAGACACCACATATAACACGTGGTTCAAACTGACAGCTTCAGACGATATACCTAACTCATTTTTGTAGCTTTCCAATCATTTTTTTCGCTATCAAATCGCTAACTAATCCCCAAAACTACAATGACGCGCCGCGCTTCTTGTTAGACCTTTTTATATAGATGGTTGTTCTTTCCTGGTTTCTTTGTGTATGTTAAGTTCTCCTTTATATGCAATGGTCTCAAACATTCAGATCAATATTTTATACCTGAAGGAGCCCTCCGACTCCCACTTGTCGCAGTGTTCAACGTCGCCGTCCTCCCCGACGATCGTCTGGCTGCCCTCCCCGTCGATTAGTATCTGCGCCATCATTTTGTGCGGATTCGCGCATCTGGCGTGGGACAAATCGCTGGATCTCGGCACCGAGAGGTGCGCGAGGCCGACGGTTTGCGTGACGCTCTGCAATCCTCGCCTTCGCGTCGCGCATCCCTTTCTCTCCTTGCCCGAGCTGACTTTGCTTCTCGATGTCTTCCGTGCTCGATTTAGGGATGGCTTTTGCTCCCTCACTGGGCTTCTGCTCAATGCGAGCCGATATATGTTGTATAGATGCCCTCGTGGCGCCTTCTTTGGACTCATCGTGCCTGTTAGTTGACACGGGATGTTCTCGATCGTTTCGAATCGCTGGCTTCTTCATGTCTTGTTTCACTCGCTTTACCTTCCCATCGTGTGACTTCTCTTCCAGGTTTTCCTCTGCGTCGTGGGCCCTCTTCTTGCCACTTTGCACAATAAACGTATCATTCTTCTGAGCGGCACTTGAGTCTTCTTGCTTCTCCTTGTTGCCGCCCACGTTTGCCCTGTTCGGCCCTTGTTTGGTGCCCGGGGTTGTCGCGTTAGCAGCGACATCTCGACGCTGCCTTGCGGTCGAATGTTGGTCGGTCTGCTGGGCCAGCTGATTCACACACTTGGACCCGTTGGTGGTCACGAATTGCTCAGCATCTTTGCCTTGCTCCGCTGCGTGCGTAAGTGTAGTTATGCTGTCGTCCATTTTGGTGGTCGTCCTCGGTGGCGTGGACTTGTTGGATTCGGGAGGCGTCGGGATCCCCGCTTGGGATAGACCGGTGTCAACAATGTTCTTGCGACTCGTTGCGCCGATGATCGCTGTCGCTCCAAAGTCATTCTTCGATGGGTACCGACGCCCTTCGTGAGACTTGCCGCAGCCAACTTCACGATCTTTACGCGTATCACGTCGCGTGTCCATTGAGCGCTCCCTGCGGTGTCGCGCTACTCTATTGGCCTCCTCATCATTTCGCCTGGGTGAGCGTGAGCGGCGACGCAGTCCTGTCGCTTCACCTCTATTCCTACGCGCCGTCGAGTTGTGAAATTCGCTGGTGTTGCGATTGGATGATCTGGATCGGCGACGCGTCTCACGACGTGGGCCTCGCGGAGCATCAAGTTTCTCAACTTGTTTCAACGGAAACATCGGCGAGGCATTCACAAGACACTCAGACGGCTCTTTCACTTTCGTGAAACGGGACTCGATCAACTGAGCAGCACTGCCTCGAGCATCTATGATCTGCAGGCGCTTATGAGGCCCGTTGCAATCTCGCGCATCGTTACCAGTATTGGTACGCGGAGCATCTTTCCGCTTGCGCGACGTCGATAGTGGGGCCTCCTGCTTCTTCTCCTTCGTCGGTGAGGCAGAAGAACAGACTGGATTCTCCGAGATCTCGGCGGGTGCGTCTGGATTGAATACGACGAACGTTTCGAAGTGACTGTAAGCACTGTCGATCTCATCCGGCTCTAGGAACGGGTTTCCACCCTCTTCATGTTCATAATATGAGGAAGCGTCATCGTTGGAGGACAGGGCAAGGGAAGTATGCTCTCGAGGTGATTGTTTAACCGACTCGTTTTGGGTGGCCGACTTCTCAGCTTTTCGCTCTGCCTCTGTTCCAGTATCCGAAGCCTCTTTTTCTTTGTCAGCATTCGCCTTTGCAGCCTTCAGCTTCTTAGTGGCGTTCTTTGCAGCCTTGTTCTTTGCAGCCTTCTCTTTCGCAGCCTTCTGCGCAGGCGTGTCTTCTATCACCATCAACTCGGCGGGAGCTAGGGCAGGGATCGATCGAGGTGGCCATGACGTGCGCTGCACAGTCGACCTGATGGGTCGGGCTGAGGCAATAGTCACAGGCGGCAGAGAGGGTGATGCTGCCTTGCTTGCAGTGACCACAGCGTCCCTCGCGTTCTTGCTTGTGGTTTCTTCTTTGTAGATATTTCGCAAGAAGTGCCCAGTGATGTCGGCGTCTGCTGGCGCGTTCCCTGTCATATCCAGCTTGATGTCGAAGCTCAACTGCTCCGAGTGAACAATGAGATCACTGTTTGACTCAGCCCAAATGATGAATCCATCGTCTGCGGCCACCTTCATGAATGTGTTCGCAGTCCTGGCAGCTTTGGTCTTCGCCTTCGTAAGCGTCTTATTGACTAAAGCGTACGGCAGGGTCTGGAAGCCAGACTCGTCGTATGTGGGCTTCTTTTCAGGTACAGGAAGCCGCTGCTCAAAGATGGGCTCTCTCATAGCGCCGTGTAGTACGTCGTCCGTGGCGCTGTACCGGCCGTTACCCGCGAGGCCGATTCTGCGCTCCAGATCCGCCATCGTGGCCGGCCGACCATAGATCTGCTCGAACGCGGCAGCGTTGGGCGGTGGCGCCGTCTGTACCTTGGCGCTGCAGTAGGTCACGAGACCTGGTGTAGTTTGCAACATGACTGTGTCGGTGGAAACGGAAGCCGCTGCGGGCTTGGGGTCGATTGTTGTCGAAGCTGCCATGCTGAGATCCTGAGGAGTGTTTGTTGGCACCTCGTCCGAGGCAGCCGGGGCAGATATAGAGAAGGAGATGGTGGAGCAGGTAGCGTCTGGCATCGTGTAGAAATGTGGAACGCCTGTTGCGCGCGGTAGCACACTGTAGCAATACGTGAGAGACTGTTGTCGAAAGTGCCAAGAATGCCGTTGGAGAGTTGAGGCGATCTTAGGGAACTGAGTTGTGGTAGTTTGAATTTCGAGGGCGCAAGGGTACAGCGTTGCTAGTGTACCAGGTTGTGTGCGCCAGTGTGTGGGGAAGGTGACAACCACTAGCGCCAACTTAAGGTCAACGTCAGTGAATGCGACAGTGAGCAGCAACCGAGGTCCAGCCGGCCTTACAGCATATTCACAAAGTACAACAATGATATTGATGTTGATAGGAAAACTAGTCTACAGCCTTGTGTGCGTTGTGGTGCTAGACAACGTTGTCACCCAGTCAATACGCAACAATTAAACTTGTGTTTGCTTACATAGTATTGCTTGTGCAACAATCAAGCAAGTATGCGCAATTATAAGGCATAAGGGGATAATTCTTGTAGAAGGATACTCCTGGTAGTATCTGCGGTATATTCATGCCTCCTACTTGAGTCGCGGTCCTCGAGCAGGAGTTCTCGAGGCACAGCCAACGCTGTGCAACCTCTTGAGATATCAATATGTCCCGAAGCCCCAGGTCAACTTCACAAGGCACTTTCTAAGAATGCACATTAGATTCGAGTAGAACCCTCATTTCTCGTATAGTGCGCTCCGACTTAAGCTTGTCGCTCATCACCCAACCCCCTCTTTTCACTTTTCACTGATCGATCGGCCTTGACAGCGCCAATCCCGAGCTTTCATCACAATGTGCGACTATGTCACGGGATATTATATAATCAAGACGCTAGCGAGGTCCTCTCACACCTTATATTCGCCGAAGGTCGACGCGGTTGCCAAACTCCTCCACATCACGCACATCGACTGCTCAACTGTCACCACAGCCCGAGCCGCCTCCTCCTTCGACAACTCTTCTAGCTTTCCAAACATCTTGCCATTCAACCATTATACCTGCCCTTCATGTCCGCTATGTTGCGAGGCTCCAGTGCCAGCTCACAGGCGCGCAATATCATACGCTCCCTTCCGCTCCGGACCGGTCGCGCCGTGCTACAGGACATGGCGCGTCCTCAGACCATTGCGGAAACCTCTGCTAGGAATCGCAATGAGCTTCGCGCCCATGATGCAGCTCTTCGCCGTCAGGTCCATCAGCATGCCGACCCGAATGCAGCCCTTCCCGACGACATCGAGGAGCGCCCCTCAGGTGTTCCGTCTAGACTCAGGCGTAGTCACTTGTCTAGGCCCATTCCTAAACCGCAGAACATGATCCCTTACGCCCATCATTACTTGGGCGCTCGTAGCGAGCCTTCTGCGATTTCCACGTCGCCGTTTTCCTCTCGAGATGGGGCCGATAAAGCCACCACCTTCATTCTCCGCATGAATGGTGCAGAGGTACTCGATGTTCACTCATGTCTACTGAAACTATGCTAACACGTCTTAGATCAACCGCGACCTTGCTGTAATGCACCAGGCTCGTGGGATCAACCGCATCTTCGAGCAAGGCGCCGCCGGTCTGATCGAATACTTTTCGAAAAGCCTGGCCTCTTTCCGATATTTCTACCAGCAGTACCGCCAGCTCCCGGAAGTTGTGAACCACTCATCGAACCTTGAGTGGGAGATGGACTCCCTCAAAGGTCTATATGGCTTCTTGTATGCAAATATGGGCGAGACAACGGGTCTGCCAGCCAAGTTCATCGAGATCGTGGAGTAGCTCGAGGACCTTGCCGGAAAGGCGCATCTTTCGGTCCCGCTCCGTCCCTCCTACCATGACGATGACTTCCGCGAACAATGGAAGTGTCAGAATGCCACGTATGTGGCTGACACGAAGGATGTGGAAATGGACGCTGCACATGAGGACCAGCAGCCTGCGACTACCAATGACTTCTCGCAGAGCATGGCTTCTAGTATCAAGTCGTCCCACGACCTTGATACAAACATGAGCGAGGCCCCTCCTCTATCACCCCTGCAGCACAGCATCCCATCGCTGGCCCCCTTCATGGCACCATCAGCAATGCCCTCCAACTCTTTCTTCGCTGCACAGCCAGAGTCTCAGGCTGTTCCATCTGCGCCAGCTTTGGATACCGGCCGCGCCACAGCCGCCAAGTCCATGGGTCTCTTCACGAGCGTGCACGCCGCCAACAAGACTTCCTCGGCTCCAGGACCAAATGCAGCCATGTCGTCCAAAAACGTTGGCGAAGGTTCCGTTCGGCGCTTCCTTCACCACCGCCGACGATCTGGTCCAAGCGCTCGATAGTCATCGCTGCGTTGCTTAGCTCAAGGCAGAGATGATGAAAATCAGCGCTGTCGTGTTGAGGGAGAGCACCCTATGCATCGCCCACTTTCCTTTCGTGAAGGCCACTGTCGAGGCTGTCTCCAAGGCCAAGGGCAATAATTTTGCAAGGGTCAGTGTTGCCAAGGCCACCAGCTGGCAGTCCGAGATGAATACCTTGCGCGGGGGATTGGAGACTTTTAATACTAATAAGATGCAGCCTGAGACGCGCCAATTCTTTAGCTCTCTGTGTTCTGTCTTGGATTGGCTCGACGGCATTTCCAAGCCTGCAGCTCTTCCTGCTGCTTTGAACCCAGCTGGTCTGTCATCTTCCGCTATTGGTGGCAGCGGCCGAGGTTTCTTTGGAGCCTCAAACTCGGCTGCTGCACTCGGCTTCATTCCCGCTCCAGCTGCGTCGCCATTCACTAGCAATGGCAACGGCACGCAAGCCACTCCGGGCCCTGCTCCAGGCCCATCTTCAAGTCCGTCTGCAAGCCCTGACGACTCTGAGGCACAATTCGCTCCGATGCCCAGCTCGATCGATTGCGCCCCCGCTCTCAAGGACGTTTCAAACCTTTTCGGCGCATCCTCTTCGAACTCCCGTCCCCCGACCTCCGTCCAGCTCTTCCCTGAGGACCCCACCACCCAGACCGACATGAGCATGCTGAACGGCAACTTCAGCATCAAGTCCTTCAGCACGCAGTTGGTCGCCGAGTCCGAGGCACTTCAGGCTCGCTTGAATGTTGGAGCGATTGTTCGCGATGAGCATATGCGCTTGCATGATGTCAGCACCGCGGTTGTTGAATACGCTCTTTCTCAGGCGTGGTTTGCCCATCTCGACACCTGTGAAACGATGTTGCTCGATACCATTCGAGGCTTATCGCGTTTCCTGAAGAATGGCGGCCAGATTGTTCAGGGTGCGCTTTCGAGGTCTCCTGATCTCCAACTGTTGGAGACGAAGCTTGAGGCCATCATCGATGAGACCGACAAGGTTCTTTCTATGTCGCTCCCCGATTCCCCTCCTCCCTCTCCTTCTCCTGGCAACGACAATGGCGGCAGCTCTGGTGGCCAAGGCGGCTCCGGCTTCACTGGTTCTTCTATCGTTTCTGGTGGTACCCCTTCCCCACCTGCCGGCCAGTCCTCAGGCAACGGCAACGGTGGTAGCTCTGGTCAAGCTGGTCTCGCTGGCTCCACTGCTTCTTCTTTCGGCGCCTTTGGTCAATCTGCTCCTGGTGGCGCTTCGACTATGTTCAGCGCGCCTGCTTCGAACCCTTCACCCTTGAAGCCTCTACCAACGACGCATAGCCTCTTCGACAACTCATTCAGCTCCATGCATGAGCTCAGCACCGCTCTGAGGGATGAACTGTTCCGAAAGCAGCTGAACAAGGAGAGGGCCAAGCTCCCGAAGCTGTTCAAGGCCCGCGCCCTCATCCAGCAGTCTGATCTCCCTCTGTTCTACAACAGCATCCGCGCCGTTCACAACTCGTACGAGGAGAGCTGATTCGACGCGGCCACCCTGAAGGCCACTTCGGGCATCTGGCTTCGTGCCGTCGAGGACGTGTGGGCCTTTGGCGAGTACTGCTCCAAGGATGCGGATGAGGCGGACTACTGGTCCAAGTCTAGCTGTCTCGAGGGTCTCTGGGGCCAGCTTGATGACATTAACGACTGCATGAAGATTGCTGGAGTTGGCTTTCCGGCTGAGACTGCGCCTCCTGCTTCTACTCGTCCCCCTCCACACGCTGGCACTCTGCCACCCACCTCGACCCCTCGGCCATCTGTCTCCACCACTCTGCCTACCAC
>QVXC01000446.1:0-27798 GCA_003501895.1 Phaeosphaeria sp. A1 3.1a | reverse complement strand
GATCTTATCACGTTGTTGAGATGCGTGCGCAGAGAGGTGCGCAAAGTTGGTGGGGTGTCCGACTCGCTTGTCTGTCCGACTCGCTTGCCACACACGTTATGTGCTTTACATAGGGTGTAATCACATCACGTGACATTGAGGGGCACTCGTCCACGGCTAGCAGCCTAGAATTGCCGACTGCCATTCATCATGGCGGACGCCGACTATGAGAATCATCCCTCGAGAGTTTTTCAGATCTCCGATGCGATTGTAATATTTGCTCCCTTCTAAGTCTTTGCACGATATTTATAACTAGTCTATATCTTGGCAGGATGTTGTCTCGCTATATTGTGTGGCTCGTTTCCGACTACGTAACCTGAAAGAACATTGGTTGATCGATGTGGTTGTTTGTATTCCCTGCACAGGCGCGTTGGTAGGTCTGTCGCTACACGAGCGTTTATTAGAATGTTGGAAGACCTACCTCTTTAGAACCTTCTTCTACACGGGTTTTCCACATCTCTGCGACCAGCAACAGCAAAGTCTTCATCACTTCCTTCCTACTAGAAAGCAAGCGTAGTACCTTCCTGCTGTAGAGCTTAGCCATTAATACAGCCAGTCGTGCTCATAATACAGGAGAGAGTCATGACACACCAGAAATGCTGAGTTGAACACTCTGAAGCCACATGATGCAAACGAAGCAATAGTCACTCAAGAGACATCTCGAAATATTAAAGAGTGGATATGAAGGTAATGTAGATTATTAGAATGACTCCATCCCACTAAAATCGTTCCTGCAAAAAGGTCTCAATTATTGGACGACTCAGTGATGAGTGTAGTCCTGTGGTGTCTCAAATCATGTCCAGGAAGACGTGGTGTAGTACCTCTAGCTGAGGTACGCGAGCATGAGATCCTCCATGATGGTTGTTGCCGTGCATGACCTAGCCCCGGCGCCTCCTTCGATTTTGTCGCTTCAGTCTCGCTTGACCAGAATCTCCCAGCTTCCCTCGTCACCGACAGCTTTCCACTCGTACCCACATTGCTCTCCGTTCCGTGCTCGCTCCATCATCTTCACGAGCTCTGACCTCGAAAGTGGCTGGCGTGGTTGCTTTCGCTGCCAGAAACGCATCTCCAGCTCAATCTTCCAGGCCATGAACATGAGACCGATGCAGCAAAGAGGCATGCAGTAAACCAAAAACCCTCTCGCCAATACGCCGATCAATTTAGGCTCCCACAAGAAGGGTGAGGTAACCAGGTCTTTTGCTGCACAGACCTCTATCGTGATGACGTAGGCCCACAGACAGATACCGTGTAGAGACAACTCGTACATGAGTTCGTGAAGTCTGCCACGGCCCAGTCTGCCGAAGCCCCAGCTCAGGCGATACAAAAGCCAGAGTAGAAGAAGCTTCTGAATGGCTGGCACGCACATTAGGGCGATTGAGCAACCTTGAGCTAGCGTGGAGGTCTCCATGTTGCGTAGTTGCGGCGTTAAATAGCTGTTGTTGTACATGGGAGAGTTATGGGTGAGAAAGTTATTGAATGGATATTGAACTATCACGAATGGCTGGTAGGTACGATCACACTGCCTCGTGGTCTCCAGGATGTTTTCACTCATCAATATCCCAGGTCATGTCACATCAGCATAATGAGAACAGCTTTCACTACCTTCATATTGCGTTGATTTCCTCATACTCTGTCGCCACCAATCTGTCGGTCAGACCCGGTACAGTTTCCTCCGCATCCACGAATCGAAACGTCGTGTTCACAGCCACAAGATCTCATCGCCACCCTCTACTGGTTGCCAATCGCCATGTTCCAGCCCCTTCTGCTCTGCCCGCGCAAAAGCCTCCATAATCTCTGACCTCGATCGACGCGGAGTGTTCGCATACTGTGCCCGCCGATTGAAGAAATCCAGCTGCCACCCAATTTCAACAGATCTAATCTGGGTTCAATGCACACATGCTGTATGATGACCATGTTCAAGCCAAGGATAAACCCTACGAGCAAGCAACACAGTGCAAGCACAGCTTGCGCAGATGACAGCGAGACAAAGAGTTCCGACCACGGTAGAAAACAAAGGCAATAAGCTGTGATAATGTTCAACAGAGTAAGAATGAGCCGAAATGGACCAGGCCCTAGCTTCGCCTTTGCACGTGGAATGATTCCATAAGCAAGTGCCCACATGACGCACAGTAATTCCATCGCGAAGAAGGCCTCACGGAAAGCCCAAGAAGAGCTGACAAAGTCTTTGAGACCGCGTTCGGGATATAGAACGTAATGGTGAATTCGTGCAATAGCGACTATAATGGCGATAGCGGTGCCGTATTTGCGGGATCGGGACATGGTTGATGTAGAGAAGCTGTTGTGGTATAGAAGGCGAGAGGGAGAGAGTCTCAAGCAGATGATCCATACATTTTCTCGCGTTGTTGATAGTGCGAACACAGTGTCAACGATTCCGACTGATGGGATTGGTCACCATTATTTCAATCGCTGATCCGTCCATTTCGAAACTGTGCTATTATAGTGGATTTCTTGCACGCAAGATGAGATGGACGAATCTTATTAACTAGGTATCTGCCAAAGATGCTGCGTTGTTTTGAGGTCCTTAGATAACCACAATTTCACGTGATGCCAGCCCTCACAGGTGGGAGTGGGGGGATACAAAGTGCGCAGTCTGTACAGACTCAGGAAGATGATAATGATCTTCACACATAAATGCATAGTAGATGCGTGAAGTGAAAGTATAATTTGCTTTTCCGGGCTCATATTGCCGTGTGGTCGTGAGAAGATTTAGTATAAGCGCAAGTAAACGTGTCTCTTGATTGCGCTTACACAATAGAAATCGACAACTTGCTTTCATCAACCCCTGGTGTCCATCTCGCTATCGAACACTAGATTCTCACAGCTCCAAGATTACAAAGTCCCCGTCAGTGCCTTCTACTGGTTTCCAATCCGCGTTTTCCCAGCCTGCTTCCACTACCTGCGCCAGAGCTTCCAAGAGTTCCTCCCTTGATCGCCGAACCCGCCCCGCGTATTGTTACCGGCGCATCTGAAAATCCTGTTCAAACATCCTATACGTCCATATAGCGGTGCCTCTGATCCAGTAATAGTGGCACGACGCCACAAAGACGATAGTAGCCGACACAAGCACAAGAGCGCAGATTTCGACGAAGTATAGCGAGCTTGGCGGCACGAAGTGTGTGGACCATGGAACCATCATGAGGGCGGCGGGGACAAGGGCAACAATCGCACGTGCGAGGACAGCCGTGAAGAGAATTATGGACGTGGGTACAGTACACTTGAGTGAATTGACACCCCTCCATCTCCACACCATGTTGAGGAGTTGCAACGTGAAGAATCGCAGGAGATCTGGTATCGCAACGAGCGTGATGCAGAGGATCAATATTTTGATGAACCAATATTGCGACCCAGTCATGCTTTCGGTGAGGAGTGTCTGGTATTTGGTGGAGAATGAAAACATAGTTGAGGCGGAAGTGTAGGTATGAGTACGAAGAGTTGTGTTGAGAACAGAGTCTGACTTATTCAGAGAGGGTGCATGTGGCAGCCATGAATTCGCGGGAGCCAAGCAAGCTTGACCTTCGCGTTCACTCTCAATTCGCCTCACAATGTTGCTTGCTTTCACTATGTCGCCTGTGAAGTGGATACATGTCTCCCACTACCCACGTTTAGTCTCAATGCATTCTACCTCGTGGGGTCTCTCAAGACACACATAGTCAGGGCTAAAAGGAAATTTCCTAACGTCGCGCAGAATGAAATATTGCCTATCCGTACATAACTACTGCCTCTTTACATATAATTACATGGGTACTTGTACGACGAGAAGTTGCGCGGTCCAATATTGTAAAGATCTCTGTGAATAATTGTTAGGCAACATTTATGCGCTTGCTCTATTCTGATTCGCCCAGTGTTTGTAAGGAAAATCTAGTGTCTTCCGATCTATCCTTGTCATCTTTGCCCCTATATGCAAAGAGGCAGTACAACAATATCGACCTAAGATGCAAGCTCCATCATGCATAGTGGTCAGATCATCTAGCAGAGACTCCTCACCTGCCCGAACTCTGCGCGCTGCCCCATCGTCAAACAATGCCAAATCAATCGTCCATATCTAATCATCACTTCGTACAACGATCTCACCGCTCCAATCTCCACAGAAATCGAATATAGCGACAGCATCCACGCCGATCGCATCTCACCACCCAATCTCACCACCAACACCCTATCCCCTAAACAACACACGCACAGTATGCCTCACAACACAACACCCCAAACTGCCCTTCCATTCTTATCTGCCGATAATCAGCACGTGTGTGGATCTCATCACTGGGGCCTGAGCGCGGTGTCCATCTATGGCATTTAGCCGGGGCGCAGTGCAGTGCGACCATGCATGTCAGCAAAATCCTGCAGGTACGGTGCGGGGGGAGGTCTAGATATGGAAGCGTTAGATTGCTGTTTTGGGACAGCAGTGAGCTATTTTATCTTATCTTGTACAAAGCTGGGGTGCTAGTTGCGAGGTATGTCATTTCGCGATCGCACGTGAAGATCAGATCGCATGTCTCAGCGCAGTGAACATGCTTCCAGCTTACGGTAGCGAGAGAGACGCTTTTCATAGCTTCCCCCTCCTGCTCTCGACCGCTTCGCGCAGCTTCTTGATGACCTCGCCAGGGTCCGCAGCTCCAAAGACCGCGCTACCTGCAACGATGACATTGGCGCCTGCATCGGCCGCCTGGTCAATTGTCTTCTCCGACAATCCGCCGTCTACCTCGATGTGCATCTCCGGGTACTTCTTGCGTAGCGCCGAGACCTTGGGCAGCTCAGAGGCCATGAAGGACTGCCCGCCAAAGCCGGGCTCGACGGTCATTACTAACACCATCTGTAGAGGTTAGCGTTGCGCCGCATTACTCATGTGACGTTGTTTGGCGACCACAGAGGCAGGCGATGAGTCTATCGATCCTACGGGAGTGACCGTCGAGAGTGGCGAGTAGAAGTTCGCGTCGAGATCGCAGAATGTGTATAGCAAACGGCCAATCAAGACCTAGCCGATTGAACGACATGTGGCAGGCTTCTCGAAACGGGCGCGAAGACGGGTCTTGACAGGTCTACGGGCCTTGCGGACAGCTCGCGTGCCTAAGCGCTGCCCACAGCGACGCGCCGGGTGGGTTCAGCCCTGCCAGCCTCGCGGAGCCAAACCCGTTTCAATCACTTCTTGCCACTTCAGTGCGCTCGAAACCTCTATGCGCTATCGATTGTGATAAGATGGAAGGTGAATTGAGAATGCACTTACATCTGGCACTTCCTCCTTGACGGAGTTGTCGAGGATTTCCCACAGCACGTCGACCGGTGTGCTTGGCTTGATGGCGATACCGGCCTGCATGCCTTCGCTGTGGATGTACTTGATCAGCTCCTTCGGCGAAGTCTTCTTATCTGACTTGCCCTCGGGAGTCTCGGCGGCAGTGGATGATATTGCGGCTTCGTAATGGAAGCAGTAGAGATCACAACCCGCCTTCTTGAAGTCGCGCACCCACTTCTTGGGCTCTGCGATCATCATGTGGCAATCAAAAGTTCCCTTGCCGTGGGCATTGGTGGGACGATCTACATGGGGCCTGATCTTGGTAACGACGGGAGCGCCAAACGTCATGTTTGGCACAAAGTGGCCGTCCATGATATCGACCTGGAGGCATGAGTCACGTGCTACTTTGAGGAAGGCATAATTCTCGTTACATGAAGCCAGTCGGCACCCTGGCCGATGGTGTCTGAGCACGCCTTGCCTAGCGCTCCAAAGTCCGCCGACAGGATGGATGGCGCGATGATGGCGGGTGGTGACATGGCGGGCGGCTTTGCTGGGGGTGCGGGAGGGTTTCGGTCCAGGACGTGGTGCAGTACGGCGCCAATGGCAGGACAAGCGGTGACAGTGGAGATTGATGTGTGACTGTTATCACGATATGCGTGTGGTGTTGAGTGCCAGAGCGAGACGCCTACCCCTCCAATGCATGTGGCCCCTGCGCTCGGCACGTCACGGCGTCGTTATGCGCACGCTCTCCAGCTGCCTCATTCCTCCATCCTATGTTTCGATTCAGACATGTTTGCGCCGACAATGTTTCACCGCCCCATCTCGACATGGCAGCAATGCCCCGCTCAAATTGGTAAAGTTCGACTTCTCTACACGGCTGCATGAACCATCAGCAATGTTGCGGCGTGGGCGGATGCTCCCATACCGCGTGGCTTGGGATGATCCCAAGAAACCATGTGCTCCAGCCTCAAGAACGCCGTAGAGAGCACAGAAACCGCTTTCGAAGACATCTTCGCATCTGGTGATGCGCCATTGGGCGAGTATGCCGTGCAACGCGATGCTGCTCAGCGATTGGCCAGCAGCGCAGCATTGAAAGCGCCCGAAATAACACAGCCCGGCGCTTACATGAAAACACCCAACCATGGCACGATGCACAATGCGACTTAAACCCAATGCGAACAGCGCGTCGAAACAACCCTGTTTGCATGTACTCGAGCTGGCCAATGGCCTTCTCCAAGATGCGGTCGACATGTCGTGGCCAGTCTTGAACCGCTCTCATGCCTCTTCCTCCACTCACGCCTCTGTGCGAATGGACGAACAGCTGGCGACGCAGCCTTGGACGGGCGCCACCATCGTACTAGGCCAGGCGAATCGAATGGCGGGCGTCTGCGCGCGATATATACTCTTGCTGTGCCGCTTGCGCCGGACTCTCCTCTCCATTCACTTCTAACATCCCTCCGGGTCGCCTTTTCTAATACAAGTCTTCGTTGATCGGAGCAATTCTATCTTTACACCACGCTGTTGACCGGCGTTTTTTTAGGGCTGTACCCGTTTAATCTCGCGTCGACAAATCCGGCATCCTGTACACTTGTATTTGGATACCCCCACCTCGCCAAAGCCCCAGTCAGCCCCGAAAGTACCTTTAGTAATAATAGCACGAGGCGAAGCTCACCTCAGCCCAATATACCAACATGCCTGAGATCCTTCGACCTGCAGTATACAACCCTGCTGCCCTTGGCACTATGGACAACTCTCAATATGCGTCTCCGCTGGACCAGAGACAAGCACTAAATGTCGTTGACGACGACTCCACCATCGCCGCATACTACTTTGCCGCTTCCTACTCACCTTCGTCGACATATCTCCCAAGTGCCGTATCGCCCCGCGACGGCGACGACTTTCCCACACCCAAGGCTCGCCTCTTCGACATGACACCCCAGGCGTCACCACGCTTCCCCTCCCAGACCGCATCATATCCCCAGGCTAGCCGCATGAGCCGCGCTGATAGCGACTTCGACTCCTTGTACGACATCACTGATGATGAAGCCGAGGTTCCGCTCCATGCATCGACCTCTGTCAGGAAGCTCGCTGGCCAACCCAAGCGCTCCCGATACCCATCAATCGTCATTCCATCGCCTTCGTGCTGGCCGACCATCGAGAAGCTCAAGAGCGCTAACAGTGCGGTCCCAATGACCCCGTCGCACATGCTGACACCATCGCGTCAAGTCCTGGACATGATTGACTCCCACAACCTGCAGGTACCTGCGCACTCGGCTGCACCTTCTCTGGATGGCAGCCTCACCTCAGAAGAGATGGACAAGTTGAGCTGCCCGGCCACGCCCATCATGCAGCAAAGGCGCAATTCGTTGTCGAGTGTCGACTCTTGGGGACCAGTCCAACTCGACATGCAGGCTATGGAAACCCTCCAGCATCTCGGCAACTCGCCATCAGTTGAGCAGGCCGTTGAGCAATCATTCCCACTCATCGAGATGTCGGGTGAGATGCAACAAGTTTCGCGCCCATCGCTTGGCTTGACCATCCCGGCATCATCCGGAACCGACTCTGGCGAGAGCACTCCCATCTCCGCTCTTTCCGTCCCATCTCCTGGAGGCTTCTTCTCCTCGCTTCAATCGACTGCTCGCCACACTTGGAGCATTCCCAAGCAGGAGGAGTCTGTCCCAAACACATCCACGGCAGAGAACTTCTACGGCGTGCCATGGGAGAGCCGACGCAACACCGCGCCAACGCCCCTCTCGGCC
Organism: Phaeosphaeria sp. A1 3.1a; assembly: GCA_003501895.1. Classification (NCBI taxonomy): domain Eukaryota; kingdom Fungi; phylum Ascomycota; class Dothideomycetes; order Pleosporales; family Phaeosphaeriaceae; genus Phaeosphaeria; species Phaeosphaeria sp. A1 3.1a. Next base: position 19,755 of record QVXC01000446.1, on the reverse strand, counting down.
CTTCCCCAGCGCGCTTCAACTCTATCCGGCCCAACTCTTGACGGCCAAGAAGATGTCCCTCTTACAGCCCGCCCCACCATTCTGAGCCCTGTTGAAGCGAACGTGGAGATCAAGGAGATCAACCCGAGCAAGACCATCTTCGAGTACAACGAGAACTACAACGCTGAACTCGAGAAGGTTTCCTGCGTCAACCTGGGAATGACTGGCCGCTGGTTGGAGGAGCAGAATGAGTTGCAGGCTGCTCTCCGTGACATGAGCGATATCAGCTCCCCTACTGTCTCGAACGAGACCCGCAGCCGAGGAAACTCTTTTGACAAGCCTGCGGTCAAGAAGACCGTCACCTTCGCTGAGGAGCCCGCCGAAGCCGCAGAGGAGGAGTCCAAGCCTGAGCCAATCATGACCTACGTCCAGGGTCTCGAGTACCTTCGTTCTCGATCTCAGAAGAAGGACACCTTCATCCACCGCCAGTCGCGTGCCGAGGCTATGCACCTTCAGCGCCGCTGCACTCCCCTAGCCCACCGCGACCAGCTTCTGGGCAAGTTTGAGCTCAACGAGCCCGAGCGCCCAGCACCACCGCGACCAGTTTCCGAGTTCTTTGTCAACGACCCTACCGCCTTGAAGGAGAGGATCGCAAAGGCTCAGATGGAGCGTCAGGCTCTTGACCAGATGCTCCCAGTACAGTGGGTTTTGCAGGCACAGAAGCAGCTCAACGGAGGCAAGCTCCTCAGTAAGCCCGCAGTCCGCTGCATCACCCGCACCAGCGCTCCCCGCATCCTCGATGTTGGTGGTGTCGCTGCAAATGATTGGGCATGGAACGTCGCTTACGACTACCCCTACGCCCAGGTCACCACTGTCTACACCGCCGGCAACAACTTGTCAAGCAACGTTGCCGGCCCAAACAACCACAAGCACATGACTGTGCCCAACATGTGGACTCTTCCCTTCCCCTCTGGCCACTTTGACGTCATCTCCGCGCGCACTCTCTACGAGCTCCTCAAGACATCCAAGCCTCAAGGACGCTCCGCCGACGAGTACGACCTGTGCCTGAAGGAGTGCTACCGATGCCTCAAGCCCGGCGGCGTGTTCGAGTACAACCTGCTTGATGCAGACATGATCCACGCCGGCCGCAATGCTCAAGCCATGGGTGTCGAGTTTGGCTTCAACCTCAAGACGCGCGGCTACGATGCGCAAGCCACCAAGAGCTTCTTGCCCCGCCTCAACAAGGCCGGCTTCAAGGACGTCCAGCGCTCCTGGATGGTTCTCCCCATGGGCAAGACCGCCGCCAACTGGCGCGAGGAGCTCAACGTCGGCGCCCAGGCCGCTCAGGCCGAGAAGACCATTTCCGCCGACGGCGAGGTCGACTTCGAGGCTGCCCCCGTCTTTGGCACCACCATCGACGCCGCCATGCTCACCGGCATCGTCGGCAGCTGGGCGTGGGAGAAGTGGCTGCTCAAGCTGCAGATGGAGATGGGCAAGGATGAGGAGAAGTTGCTCGAGGGCGTTGTGCAGATGCTCGAGGAGGGTGCGCAGAGCAACGCCGCGTGGAGGACACTTACTGGCTATGCGAGGAAGTAATTTGTGAGTGTGTTACGAGACACGGTGTTATGAAGTTCAGATTGGTCGGTAGCATAGCCATGGTGTTTGGGGGGATTGGATTGGGTCGGAAGGGATTTGGGTTGATACCACCTTGTGACAAGGTTTCTTTTGTTAGCACATGAGAATGAGAAAAATCAGTATCAACCAGTTGTTGTTCTACCATGCTCAAGTATGATGGTGAGGAGATGGGCGAGCGTGTATGCGAGGAGAGCAGCTTGAGAGCACTTATGTCAGGTTGGTGACGGTGTCCACGTGACATCGGCAGATCGGCGCGCACGCGAACCCCACGCGGCCCAAGCTCAGCGCAGCTTCGAGCTTCCCATAACATCACCACCACTTTACACGTCCCGCGTTCACTACAGCTGTCAAACTCTCCACGCGCCACACTTCGAATCTACACATACCCTTTTACACTCCTAATTGCTGTGTCGCGCCCACGCATACATCACAATGCTCTTCTTCAGGTCCGTCACGCCAATTCCCTCCCCCTCTCTATCTCCCTCACCACTTCAATTCCCTTCCCTACTATCCTCCATGATTCCTTCCTTCTTCCTGCCATTGATGCGAAGCTAATATATCGGGAGTGTGCAGTTTCTTCAAAACGCTCGTCGAGCACGAAATCACCGTCGAGCTCAAGAACGAAGTGCAGATCCGCGGGACGCTCAAGAGCGTGGACCAGTACCTTAATATCAAGCTGGATAATGCGGAGGCGGTGGATGAGATGAGGTGGCCGCATTTGGTACGTCAATCTCCAATGGTGTGTCGTTTTGGGGTTGGGGAGGGGGGAGGGGAGGGTAGGCACAAGGGAGATTCGTCAGCTTGGGATTGCCCATGGTCGGTGAGGGTGTGCGTCGATTTTGGGAAAGGCGGCGTGGATATGGAAAGCGGCTGAGGAAAAGACCTGTTGAAATGCTTGCGGGCTGAGCTGCAATTGGAGTGGACGAGAGATGAATACTGACACATTGGCAGTGCTCGACAAAAGACATGTTCATCCGCGGATCGGTCGTGCGATATGTCCATTTGCCATCGGGCGCGGTTGATACGGCGTTGTTGGAGGATGCGACGAGGAGAGAGGCGGAGGCGGCGAAGAATAAGGCGAAATGAGGGAGGGATATCGAAGCATGGGAATAATGCTTGACGACACAAGGCTCGGGAGGCGGAGTGGAGAGGCTGCGATGCGATTGTGAGAAGAGGGCTGACGGCTCCGATGCGATATTATGTGGAGAGTGAAAGCTTTACGACGGTGCGGTACGTGAGGCTAAGAGCATAAGAGGGTGTGGTACGCACACGGCAGACCCTCCGAAGTTTGGTAGGGATGAATATACCCAGGAGCAATGCATTCGATTTGTCTTGCCTTCACTTTCTGTCTCTTCTTGAAGGATCTTGTTCAACGAACAAGTATAAATCCTGGTCCGGATCGACGCCGATTACGAGGTGAAGTAAGTGCTATGGTGTATCTTTTTCGCTTTTTAATACCGGAGTTGGAACCACGCTCATGTAAGTCGAGAAACGAAAAGAGCAGTCCATACATATCTTCAGGCGTAGTCGAGTTGGCCTCGTTTCTTCGTGCATATCTAACATGGTGGTCAGAGTGTCGCATCGGTCTCGAGTGGAGTTCCACTGGCCGTTATGAATACCACGAATCATGCACTGAGAAAGTCTGGTCGCCTTGGGTTGTATCCCGTTCAGCAACATTCGTTACTTTGAGGGGGTGGAATGGGTGTTACTCAGGCGGCGAGGGCTTTAATATGTAAAGACTTAACATGGTATCGAGCTCGAGCACAGCTCTTGTTGTCACAGCCTTGATTGCTCTGAGAAGTACAATACGCTGGCGGGCGACAGAAACTCAACGGGCATGAAAGAGCAAAGTGATCGTCGCACTTGCGTTCGTGGCGGCTGCATCTTCCTGCACTCAGCACAAGACTTGCCCCACTTCAGCCTCGTCACGACCTCATCGCTTCTGCCTTCTGCTCGACTTCATACTTCTTACACTTGCTATGGCGCCCTGAACCTCAAAGAGCGAGCCCAAATATGAGAAAACCGACAACTTTTACTCACCCGCTAACTTCGCGTTCTACGAAACATCACCTTACAAGCCGCTGACCCTTGTCCCGTATCATATACGCCTTCTGAAGTTGACGAGGGACGCCGAGAAGAAGACCTTTCAATACGAGCTCACGAACGGCATTCCACTACGAGAGGTTGCGGGCGAATACACCGCGATCTCATATTATGCTGGCGACCCCAACAACACGCTGGAAATTATAGTTGATGGCAAGCCTTTCAATGCCTTTGCGAACCTCGTCCAAGCCATCGAGGAGACCTGCCGATACATACCTAATAATGGCGTTTTTACGCATGCGAAAGTCATGATATGGGCTGATCAAAGTAAGCATATTCCGTACCATACGCTGGGGTCCTGAGCTAAATTATGGCCAGTCTGCATCAATCAAAGCGACCACCGCGAACGAGCGGCACAAGTCAGCTTCATGTACGAGATTTACCAGTCTGCACGCGAAGTGACAGTCTGTTTGACGACTCATGAATATGCGGCGACTCTTGCAAATGCAAAAGTCGATCGGGCACTGCAGTGCATCAAACAAGTGTACGCAGACGTGCCGGGTTTGGATAGTATCTTAAGATTAAGCGAATAGATGGACCTTGAAGCCAGAAACAGGGACTGGCATAGGAAGGCTGAGGCACGAGATCGGCTTGAAAGTCATCTTCGAATCAGAATTGAAGATGAGGAATTTGCACTTAAGTGGTGGGATGTTGTGCAGATGCAGAAGATGCCTTGGTTCACCAGAGCGTGGGTACGTTCTGGGATAGCTGGTTTCGTGAAATTCTTAGGCTAACAAGTGGTAGGCCATACAGGAATACGCGGCCAATTCAGAAGCCGTCTTTCTCTTTGCAGACCAATCGATCTCCGACTGGGAGTTCGCCGCGGTTATCTTGACCCACTTCTGAGAATTGACCTGCATGTATAGCATCGAAAGCAAGCTTATAGCCCGGCACGGCGTTGACAGTGGTCGTTCTGTGGTCAGCTTACTTGAGAGCGGAAATCTAGTTCATGCACGTCTGCCAAATCATTCTCCAGGACAGAAAGTTCAAAACACTCTCCGGGCAAAAGCATATTTCTCAAAGTATCGACACACGCTGATCGACCTGATCGAACACTCCCGCGTCTCCGATGCCAGCGATGCCCGAGATCATGTCTACTCATGTCTCGGCCTCGCACGGCGTTCTTATGGCATACAACCATACTACGGGCCAGATACCTCCGTCGAGGACATTTCTACGCTGATTATGCGTGTACTGCTAATGTCGAACGGCCGCAATATCGATCTTCTTGAGCATGCTAGCACAGCATTTGGGGAGCACGATGATGCATTACCGTCTTGGGTACCGAATTGGCGGAAGCCCCTTATGACGATTAATCTAGATCTTTAACGGAGTATACTTGAAAGTTCTGCCTACTCGACAGGCGGGCACACGTCATCTTCTATCGATTTCGATGAGAACGGGAAAGTTTTGATTACCAAGGGTGTACGACTCGATGTCCTCGTTTCCGTTTCCGAAGGGTCTCCGCATGACTGGCATGGTCAACGCGTGGGAAGTATTGACACTCTCACTTGGGCGGCCTGGGATATGGAGTGTGATATGAGTCCTTGCCCACCAGGCAATGGAGATGAGGTTTGGGTGCAGTATGGGCCCAAGCGGCCAATGTTGTTGAGGATGAAAGAGGCAGGATATATGTTCCTGAGGACTGAGGATGTTGATATAGCTGATGGGGAGGACGTGCTGTCTGGAGATTGGATGAACAAGACGATAGATGAAGAGAGGGATACAAAGGTCTTGAGAACTATTTAGAAGTGAATGAGGCTCAGGATGCTAGGTATGCGCGTGTAGCTTTATTGTACTCAAGTAGTTCGGATATTACCTGTTATACTCGTTCTTCAAGCCTCTAGCTATCTGTACTATATTGATTGGTAGCATGCTATTAACGCGTACACGATGGACTAGTCTACACAATTCTACCTACAACTTGTATCTACAATCTTCTATCCGTATATATACTAGCCTGAGGCTAGACCTTCCTTAAGAGCTTATCAAGATAGTAGCAACGCTACAGGAGGAGAGCTAGATTCGAACCAATAACCTCTTCCTACTAGCAACAGCAAGAGTTTAAACCAAGTGTATTCCCTACTAGACTATCCCCCGATGTGCGTCTGGCTTGGCGGACACTAAAGTAAGAGCGACAAGTTAGTTCGCCGATTGTGTACTGTCTCTCAGAGCTGACTAGAGGAGCGAGATGTTACAAAGGGATTGGCCATCGTTCTTGGTTAAGCCGTGATGTTGTTGTACTATCGAGTTGGGAGTCAGTAGCCTAAAGATCATGCCCTTCTGTAGGACCTGTGTGATGTCTACATACCCGCGTAAGGGAGAGGAGAGTAGAAAAATTGGAGGATGAGAGCTAGGAAGAGTAAGATGTGAATTAACGACGCTTGCGGTCCAGGTACTGACCCACTGCGCCATAGACGAGGCTGAGTGAGGGCGCTTGCTAAACTGCCACATCGCGGGGTAAGTTGATTGTACCTGAACCCCTGTTGCCTCGACCATCAACAAGCACTCAAACCCTCATTCTGTATTGCTGACGATGTGCACGAAGAGTCGACGCAATCTCCGTCTCGCTTAGAATAATGCGCTTACTCAGTGTGGACTCCTACGACTTTGGCGAATTCGAAGGCTCAAACATACCGAGCTATGCGATCCTCTCGCACCGTTGGGAAGCAGGCGAGGTCACCTATGAAGACATGATGAAGGGCTCGGAATTTGCGGCGAAGAAACCGGGCTTCGATAAAATTCGACAATGCTGCGCGGAAGCCAAGAAAGCAGGTCTGGACTGGGCTTGGGTCGACACTTGCTGCATCGATAAATCATCCAGCGCGGAACTCACGGAAGCCATCAATTCCATGTATCAGTGGTACCAAGACTCGGAAGTCTGTTATGCATATCTATCCGATGTTAGAATGGCAAAATACACTGATCCTGAGTACATTGAAGGCCTATCTCGAGCCGATTTTGTCGCCGAGAAAGAAGAAGAGATCAAGAGCAGCAAGTGGTGGACAAGGGAATGGACCTTGCAGGAACTTCTAGCGCCACGGGAAGTGATATTCTTTGCAGATGGGCGTTCAGGATGGGAATCGCTCGGGCCCAAATCTGCTCTAATCGATCTGATTTCCCACAGAACAGGAATCCGCCAGGATGTACTCGAGGGATTGGGCACTGAACAATGCAGTATCGCCATGCGCATGTCCTGGGCGTCCGATCGCGAGACAACGAGGGTAGAAGACTTGGCATACTGTCTTCTAGGTATCTTCAAGATCAATATGCCATTGCTATACGGGGAAGGAAAGCGGGCATTTATACGCCTTCAGGTGAGTATATACCCTAACCTCTTAGAACGGACAGTGCCCTAAATTTCAACAGGAGGAGATCATGAAGCAATCGGACGACCAGACTCTCTTTGCCTGGCAGTTGTACATCGTGGATCCTGGTATCGAAATGTGTGGCCCATTGGCAACCTCCCCTTCCCTATTTCGGGATTGTAGTGATTTAGTCCCAGTCTCAGACCTAGGGCTACCAACACCGTACTCGATGACAAATAAAGGCCTAAGAATCGAGTTGTCCATTGTCAAAGGCAACCGACAAGCTATACTCAATTGCAGTACTCGGAAGACTTTCCCAAGAAGACTTGTACTTCCAATAGTTCAAGTCAATCAAGATGAGGAAAGCCATTTCGCGCGGAGTAGTAAATATACGTTTCCGCTGCGGGCGGTCGAGAGTAACGAGATTGCAACGGCCGTCTCGAGAACCATTTACATGAGACAAGAACCAATGGAAGCTTATGCGATGAGGACCGAGCTCTTGGTCGACCTGCAGCGAGGCCTCTACACCGCCGGTGGTTTTCTTTTCTTTGACTCTGCAACCCACTTGATAGCGGATCAGCACAGATGCCCCGTATGGAACGCCTATTACTCTAGAACAGATAGTAAGAAGGGGGCAGTCATCATTGAGAATCCCAGGTTTGATGTTGTGGTCCTATACAACTTTGGGACGCCACACGTTCAGGGGCTGAGCTGCAAGGTCTTGCTGACCGCCCACGACGAGCACAAGAACCATTTTGTAAGAGATCCTGGTGTAACCATAGAAGAATTGGCATTTCAAGTGGATAGCGACCAGTGTGGGCTGTCTGAGGAGCCGGTGGACCGGCCTTTTAAACGCGTACCGTTAGCTAGCATCAACACAGGATTGTACGCAGGTCAAGACATGAGAGCCAATCTCCTGAACCTGGAGAAGCTTTATACAGACGAATCTGGCTGTTCGACTAGTTTCGCAGAGCTCACAGACGGGTGGGTTATCTGGGCAGATATGACTGTACAAGTAATACAGGGCCAGAGTACACGGGTACTGAAGATTGAGATGAAGAAGTTGACGGAAGGGGATTGCCCCTGGTATGAGCTTCCGACATCGAACGACACGCGATTAGTCCAGGGAGAGGGGAAAAGCAGCAACAGACATATCAAATTCTGGGGTCTAAGTGCCCAACGCCATCGTTCCTGAACAAGACATTTGTCATAAGCGCGAGAATGACATGGACAGCAACAGTATTACAGCATAACCTAGTCAAGTCTTCTTGCAGCTCCGTGTGAGCGAAGATTTTGGTACGAATGCGTTATGATGGCCGCGACTAGAAGTCCGGCACGCTTTGCCCGATTCGGACAATTATCGCGGAGAGGAGAAACAGCAACGAGTGCCTCAACAGAGCGATTGCGGCTACTAATAATGATATTCCGGATACTGATGTGTACTGCGGTTCGACCTTTAAGTAGCGGATAATCTGTGTTCTGTTTCTTAGTTCATCGCATTCATCTCGACAACTTCACCCACCTCTCCTTCACTTATCCTAACCAATAAGTCGCCTCTAAATACCAGTAAGTGAATCTCGCGACAAAAGTCACAGACTATCATACTCTAGGACAGTACTGATATATCCCCCAGTGTCTCAAAGATACGTCCCACTCACCGTCATCAAGGGCGCAGGTCACGAGCACATCCCGATTCCCCAGGGCGAGAGCGCAATCGTTGCAGACTTCCATTCGTATGTCATAACCTTCCCTGTGAAAGCCAGATAGTTTCTAGCGATGCGACTTCAAAATCGATTAACTGTCTAATAATCCCGCAGCATCCGCACACAAACCAAGGACTCACCGTCATACCTCACCTCGGGATTCTACCGCATCCAACCTGGTCCCACCCGAAACATCCCCATATATGACTACGAGGAGACCAAGTACGTTCTCAACGGCCAGATTGATGTATTAGACGAGGCCACTGGTGTGACTCACCACCTTGTCGCTGGCGACTTTGCGTTCTTCCATGTTGGATCCAAGGCTCAGTTCTCGAGCAAGTCGGGAGGAACCGCGTTCTTTGCTGTTACGAGGCCGATTATCACTCAGCATCCTGGCTTGAAGGGAAGAGAGGAGAAGGTTCAGTCGAAGTTGTAACTTCTGAAATCATGGTATGATAAAAGAAAAGCATAAAAAAGTGTCAATGAGAAACACAGGCTTAGGATAATTATTTCAAAGGCTTGAAACTTACATGTCACCAAACACTTGCATCGCGTTCGATCAGCGTGACTCGAGCAACAAGTTGTTGCCCGCGTGAACTGGCTATAAGGACGAGACTGATTGAGCCCGATTGCGCTGCATACCTTTGTAGTATCATCTCTTCCCAGCACGGAAGAGTACGCATTGTGTGTTAACATGTTATTCTTGTCAAAACGTTGTTCTAGGGATATTTCAACTTCCAGGATAGCAGAATGACGATATGATTTCAAGTTTTAGGATAGTCACAGCACAGCCCCAGACTCAGCCACGATAAGGCTACAGCCTCCAACACTCCGAGGAGAAATGTACCACAGGAAGACATGCGCTCGCCAGGATTTCCAGCATGATTTCCTGCCATTATATATGCATTAAAAAGTACGGTAGAACACTTTAGCGAAACATGATTGGCCGATCTTGAACCAGACAATCTAGACACAATAGGCAACAGCAACAGCAACATTCATGCAAGCTTTCCACGAGATTTCCTCCATCCTCCAGCCTCATATTCCTCAAGAAACATATCGTCGTTCCCATCCCCACTTCCACCCATGGACCCCGCCCTCGAACGCTCAATCTCCATCCAGATCAACGCCGCAGTCGAATCGCACGACATCGCCGAATTCAAGCGCATCATCAAGGAACACCCCGGATGGCCAACAAACCAATGGCGTCTCGACACCCCGTTCAGCACCGCAGCGTACCACCTCGAGACCTTCAAAGCATTCGTCGAACACTTTCCGCAGACCAGAGGCTGGGCTTGCGGAGATGCGGGAAATCCGGTTGGACTGGCAGCTATTAGCGGGGATGTGGAGTTACTGAGGGGGTTGTTGGAGGATGTAGGGTTGAAGGCGAATGAGGGGTGGTTTTTTTATACGCCTGTACGTCACTGGCTGTGCAAATTGGCCCTGTGTGGCGTCTCGAACGTGATACTAACGTTGCACCTACGAAGATCCTCTACGTCGTCTCGAGGTCATCTGCCTCTCCCCACAGAGCTGAAGTTATCAAGTTGCTGGTGGATCATGGTGTTACGATGGAGGGCGAGGGTGATGTCTATCAGAAGTCGCATAGGTTGTGGAATGGGAAGCTGTGTTGGCATAAAGATGGGAGACCGAAATTTCCAACATGTTCGTGGTCAGAAGAGTGGGATATGACGAAAAACCCTCTGGAGCGGGTTTGGAATTTCTTCGGATGGGGACAAGGAAAGATGTAGGGGTTGGAGTGTTAGAGTAGGATGAATGCCAGCTGATGTAGAGAACTCGGCGAGATGCCCACAACGTCCGGAGAGGTAGTCTACGAAGAGACAATACGTTCCTGCTTGGTGGGTGAAATGTCCTGATTACTGTGACAGCGTTCATCACTGCAGTCATATAGATCGATCAAATTTTCCTGTTAGACTTTGTCTTCGTCCACTACACGAAACTTACAACACAAGTGACCAAGACTCATTCTTCACGCTACCCAAAACACGATCTTTCGCCCTCCAATTTGTAAAAGTGTGTGCACCAACATATTGACAACCTCGAATACAGTCAACCCTCCCCACGGCTCCAAACGTGCACGAGGATCTCGCACCCTCCCCAAACCCCCATTCCCAAATTCTCCGCCCCGAAACATGTCACTTTTGCTATCACCACCCCCATCTATACCACTCCCCCCATCCCTCCCTTTCCCCCCCATCCGATCCGATCCTCATGCACGACATCCTCATGCTCAATGCACGCATCCATCTTCTCGAAACGTCTCCAAAATTAACTACACCTTACCACGTCACATCTGTCACCCATCCATATTTATACACCGCAACTCAATGCACAGCATAATCCCTGCACATTCCCATCCACATGCTCTGTCCAGGTCAAGGTCATGAGTTTCACACCCGTTACCCACCATCCTCACCTCGCCTCGTCTCAAGTCTCGCATGCGGCATCCCTGATCAATCTATTCATAGCTAGGAGTACGGGTTTCGAGCGATCTGAGACAAGAACATCACCTCCAAAATCGACGTAGGCTCTGGCATGTCTTCGGGATGTGGATGTGGATAATCTGAAACACACACTGCGATGCCGTTGCGCGGAGCAGGAGATCGAAAGTGTTTCAGATGATTGCATTGCCGAAGATGCGGCACGCACGCACGCCAGCATCAGATGTCGAAAGACATCATACCGCGCGAATGTCGGTAATTCTCAAACGTGGACGTGAGGGAAGTGGGGATCTGGGTGGCCTTGAGGGTCGATTTACTTCGTACTGTATCGTGTGTGTGTATGCAGGCGCGTTGAAGTGCGGGGCAGGGAAGATGTGGAGTCCAGCTTTGATGCGGCGCGATGAATAAGGTTGTGTAAGAAATGTATCTTGACATCGTGATGTAATGCGATGCGATGCGATGCGATGCGATGCGATGTCCATGTCCAACTTCAAACGAATCGCAAAACAGATTGCTTGCAGCTGGCTCAAGACCTCATATTCTAGCATCTGTAGTAGCCGAACCGAAGACTCTCCTCTCTAGATACGTCCAAGGAATCGAGCGTCTCCCTCAGAAAACTCTTCCACCGTCCATCCAGACAGATCCCCATCCAAAACCCCCCGACCATCGAATCATCATATTCCCAGCTTCCAAGATCCCATCCCATTCCCCCCTAGCTTAGAAAACCCGCACACGTGCGCTCGCTCCCCTACCTCTCTTAATCCCGCCAAGCCCCCTCCCGCATCCACCCACGCACGCACCTTCAAATCGCCTCGTATCATCCTTCCCGGCCCGTGCGCCACCTTCCCTTTCACATGCCAAACGCCCGCCCCCCTCACCCGCCCGCTTCGTACTCGCAGCCTCGGGACATTTTCTGCAATCCTTTTGCTTACAACGTTCGAACCGCTTTAGCGTATGCAGAAGGCGGGTTGTCGATATTGCAGGCTAGGGCGCTAGCTAGCTGTAGCTGCGGGATGGGATGGGAAGGTTTAGACGGTAAAAAAAAAGGAATAAAGCAATGTAGTGAGTCAACTAGACATGGGTTATGTTGAAGCTGTTCGTGCTGCGTAAGGCACACACTATTGGGAGGCGAATTGCCAGGCCACAGTGCTTGATTTGGTCATTGGTCGCGGGCGAGCCCTTGTCGATCGCTGATCAAACGGGTTCAGGTACGCAGTACTACTACTAATTACAGCTGCATGAATTGCACGAACAAATGCGGCAAGATTATGGAAGCTTTAGAGCTTCCCCGTTCTTTGCTAGGCTGTGCAGTGTCACTGCGAGATTGTGAAATTCAACGAGTCATAATTAGCGCCTATGCCGGGACTCTGCGGATCTTTGTGGAGGAGCGACGACTCGACGACAATGCAGCATGGAGACACAAATGACGTGCTGCATGTCTCCATCGTGACTGTTAGCGTCAAATGGGCCGTTGAAGAGTTTCAAAAGTCTCGAGTTCTGGAATATCGACACGTCGATGATCATGTCACCACAGAGGTACCTTGGACACGGGTACCTAGGTACGTACCAAGTCGGCCAAATTAGTCAGGGCTAAGCAAGCAAAATCTTGCTCACAGCTCACGAGCAATGTCTCCAGCGTTCCAGATTAACGGACGATCGGAAGTGCGCACGTGAAAAGTAGAATGGTAGAAACGGCTCGCCTGGATATAGTGCAAAAGTCTAATAGATTAAAACGTGGGCACTACCTGCGTGTGCACGCGCATGCCACGGCAAGATTGTGCTCGAGGTTGGCAAGTCGCAAGAACAGGGAACGTGGCTTGCAGTCTAGCTGTTGGCACCTTGCATTGCATATTAGTGGCACGCAGTCGGATGAACTACGGCATCGTCCCTCATCCCTGCTGGGACCCTGAAGGTGCGCCTGAACGACAGCTCCAGCGACGCTCGAGCCATATCGAGGCCGGGGTCATGTATCGGATGACGTTGCGGGCGACATTCATTCTCTGCGGAGATAGTCACTAGTGCTGAAAGAAGCCAAGATGTGTACGCAGAAGATTGACAGCTAGTCGAACAAGTGATTATTGTTTAGTCGGTGCAGTAGACCGGATAGCAGTACAAGGTAGTCCAACCATACCAGATGGTGTTCAACGAATATTGCGTGGCGTCATTCCGTCGTGGCCGCCTGCAGAGCAAGGCAAAGTAGTAATACAATAGCGTAATGGCTTTCTGATGTGCTACGTGCTGAAGGCTTTGTTGCGTGAGCCTCGGATGTAACAACGTCGTTGCTGATTGCGCGTTCCGTGCTCTTAGCTGGTGTGTAGAGCTATGACACATGCGTATGGCACCATTCTCTCCTCCTCGGTATGAACCACGGTAAGTGTGGTCAAAAGCAAACCACGCGGAGGTGACGCTGTAGGATGGCGGGAGTGTTGTGAATTGAGTCTCTGGAAGACTGCAGATAGCCTCTTCATCTGGCCCTTTTGTACATTTGTTGATCCTGCACGGATGACCCTCCGTGGTCCCATCTGCGCTTCAAGCCATCGGAAAATGAACTGGCAACTACTTCTTGCCACATGGAAGGAGTAACATAGGAAGGATTGTTGCTGGGGTAGCCAGTGGACGGTGGCAGTTGACTATTGGCACCTGGCATAACAGCCGACTGGGGTGAAGCGCTTGCCAGATTGTAGTTTGGTTGTGACGGATCCGTAGGTGTGCGCAAGTCGAAGTTGTTGGTCCCTGGAGGTCCTGGTCTTAGTGGCGGGGATGTCTGGGAAGTAGCGCTAGGGGGAGGCGTACCAAAGGCCACATTCCATTGACTACTCTGATTAGCAAATGGGGCAGGACAGCAATCAAGTTGGCTTACTCGAAGATGCGCTGGGGATTCCACTGCGCGGGTTCCTGCATCTGCATACCATGTGCTGGTGCTGGCGCACGCTGGCCAGATGCCATCATAACCAGAGACTGGGCTACGGGAGAGTCAGCCTTTGTGTCCCGGTCGGAAGCCGAGATTGGTGGGGTGATGGGATGTGCATGGTAGTTGACCTGACCTGGCTGTTCCAATGGCGATGCTTGGCTCGGGTGGCGAGACCGGTATGAACCATGGTTGCTCAACGGGCTGGATTGCGACGCAACCTGTGGGCTCCCGAAAGGAAATGTAGGTTTCATCTCAAAAGGCTTGGTGATGTCGGCCGAGAATGCTTGTCGGAGGCTGTTGACCTGCTGCTGCATCTCAGGGATGGGGAACGATGGCCCGCACGTTTCCAGGATACGCATGTGCCTCACAAAGAAGTCTCTAGCATCACTGTGGATATCGGGATCCGGACAGGTTATGGCGACCTAGACTGTTAGCAGAATACAGCGACCAAGGACGTTCACGCTTACCAAGTGAAGCATGGTGCACGTCAGCACGGCATATATGTGGAAGCTAATTCCTCTGAGCATGCAGAGAAGACCCGGCATGCCGTACGTTTTCAAGATGCCCTCTTGGAGTTTGCACAAAGTCTTCGCCGCTGAGTAACAGGTCATCATATGCTGCTTCCAGACTCCATCGTAGTTGTCAGATGAGGCGTGTAGTTGTGGGCGGAACTGCATGACGATCGACAAGAAATGGTAGCAGTGCATATTCGCAATCATGTGAGATGGAATCCAAGGCGCTGAGCCATCCTGGGGGTAGGCGATCTGCAGGTCGTCTGGTAGCTCCCGCAACCACACGGAGAAGTCGGCGTTGTGCGCAGTGAAGGTGGGATCCGTGGCCCAGTCAGGGGTCTTCTTTCGCAACTTGCCATACAGGAGAGCCGACATGTAGACATTTTTACAGACACGCGTGAATTGCACGAATTGACGTGCGACTTGGTACTCGGTTGCGTCCTGGCCCGCGATTGGCCTCGGCATATCGTAGTCGACTGTGTCGGGATCGACGCTGAAGTCGTAACGACCTAGATGTGATATTAGAATTGGAGTCATATAGAAGCAACGAACTTACCTTGAGGACCGCCAATCATGGCCTCAAAGACCAAGCACATTTGCCAAACTCTGGTCTTGGCGATACAGTCATGGGCATTCGATCCACAAGACTTGCCCATGCGATGTGTGTCGTAATGATCATGTAGCTCTAGATCTTTCGCCATTGCAACGAGGCTTACCGTGGCCATCCATGAGCGCCAGAAATAGCCTCGTTTAGGAGAGGCTTCCCGCGCCTTCAGCAAAAGGACCATGGCCTGCATCGTGCTTAGTCGGGACACGTCTTTGAAACTCTCTTCATGCTCTGTGTCCGTTAGTAAATAGTGTACTCAACCATTTCCACAAGTACTGACTTGTCGCTAGTGCCAGCCATCTGCTGCCCTCCTCGATATCACCTAACATAAGGGTCGAGCAAGCAAAGATAGCTTCGAGCATCAACGGAGAAATGGAGTCTCGGGCGCTCTGCCATTGCTGGTAAAAGTATGCCTTGTTGATAACGGGACAATACGGGTGCACGTTTGTGAAGAAGTAGTCGAAATATTGCAATGCTTGCTCCTCGGAAGGCATCATCTCGGGGGGCACGCGAACGGTATGGTCCATGCTGACCGACGCCGGCAGCTGCACTTCGTACTCTTCTTGCGCCGGCGTCTCTGCCAGTGCCTTTTTCATGTTAGTGATATAAGGGGCTACGGTCGTTAGCGTTAGTTCTTGGACGAGCCTCGGCATTTCGCTCACCTATCGCGGTGTGATCGATCTTGAGCTCGCCTAACGCATCAGTAATGTTGGACACGGAGTCGCTGCGCCATGCTGGCTCTGATTCTGGTGGGGTCATGGTCATCGCGGGCGGGTGTGCCGAAGGCTGTGAATACACCTGGGGAGTGGAGTAGCTCATGGTCTGCTGCACGGCCTGCGGTTGCGACATGGGCTGGTACTGGAGTGCCTCCTGCGAGTGCTGGCTGGGGTACGGTGAGGTTTGGTACATGGCCGATACTGGCGTTGGCATAGAGGGAGCCATCTGGTGGTGCATGCCGTGGCCCATCGACTGGTGAGATTGGTACTCGTGGGGTGAAGGGTCGTCGGAAGCGTAGTCCAGGCCCTTGGAGTCAAGTTCAAACGTCTGCGAGCCATTGAAGTCCTTGTCATAACTCACGGTTGGCGGTACACAGTTGAGCTTCAGCCGGATGCAGGCGGCACAGGGCCATGCATTCGTCGTCGCAGCATCACATTTGATCTTCCGTCGGCGACAGCCCTCACACGCTCTCATCACTGCGCCCTGTTAGCGACATGTGTGCAGCTGCACCAGAAGGTGCTTGGCCGCATGTTGCGCACCTTTTAAGCGCTTGTGCCTGTTGTGCTCGTCGACAAAGACATAATCTACGCAGGATGGTTAGTGCCCCAGTCGCCAGTCACAGTCGGTACTCGGGACGACTCACTGCGCTGGTTCTCGCGCGGTGCCAGCGTCGGCGGCGCAAAAGTGAAGCTCTGCATTTGCGCCGTCTGGGGCAGCAGTGGCCGGCCAGTTGTCTCGGTGGGCATTACAAGTCCTAGCAGGCTCGTCCTCACGGAAAGACAGCGCGGTGCTGGAGCGCTGATGTCGTGGTTCGCGGCGGGGTCGTCGGCTGGCCGCTAGGATGGTGAGGTTGTGTGCGGTGGTCGGGCGGGCAGCCAATTGCAGCAATGCGCGAGCTGCGGTACAGAATCCGCGGTGGGCAGGTGGGCGGAAGAACGTCGACGATGTGCAGTGGTCGGCGGAATGATGCAAGATGGCCGCAATAGTGCTAATGTACAAGTCTACAGTAGAAAGGAAATCTCCGCGGCAGCAGGGCAGGGCCGGGTGACGATGGATTATACGGTGGCAGATCTGGGCGCATAGGAATGGTAGGTGGAGACAACGTCTGGCATGCCGGGGTCTTTGAAGACGCACTGGAGCGGGCTCGTAGCGTGGCTCCCGCGTGCAGCGGTGGCGTTGCGGTATGGATCAACTGGGGGTGTGTCGTGGAAGTGGTAGTCCTGGCTCGATCGTATGTATGAAGGGGTCAGGGTGCGAGGGGTAGACGAGACGAGCACGCTGCTGCGGCGGAACGAACAGCCGCAACGCACGAATGACAGCAGCGGTTCGACTAGCTTGTGGTAAAAAGACCCAAGCGCATGAGCGCCCGTCTTGACGATGCAGCCAGGCGCTGGAAACTGCCGTGCGAGCTGTGGGGGTGACGGGTTCTGCGCTGCAGGGGGTCGCTGTCGCTGCTTGGCCGGCGTGAATCGTACAGGAGAGTGGAGATGTGTGCGGATGCTGTAATGCTACCGTCTCGAGATCGGCTCCTCGATGCTATTATAGAGCAGCGGGGGCGACAGTCTGACAGCCGCCGCGCTGGGTCGCACCGGACGCCGCTCTCACTCAGCACACGCAGCGCAGAAAAAAACTTCCGCCTGGGACTGCGCGTCTTGCACAGAGACAGTGGCGGGAGTCTTGGTTGGCGCGCCGTGGACGAACTTGGGAGCCACAGATGCCTCCCGCTAGACGTCTCAGAGAAGCGGGTGTTAAGCGCTGCCTCTGATAGGGCTGGAAATCGTCAAACATGCTAGCACAACCCTGCTTCAATATGCAGCCGCCTGGCCTCTCCTGTCTGCCGCAATTCCAAGTGGCCTCTGGTGTCAATGCAAGAAGGCACCGAGGACCTTGGACTCATCTGCACATGGTCCCTGGAAACACTCGCCAACGACACGGTCGATCTTGTTTCCAGGCACCGCATCAATAACCTAAGATGACGACGTATTATGCCGTACCCAGCACATAGCAGACCCAGCGACGGCCAGGGACAGGCACTCGTCGCAGTAAAGGGGCAGATGGTAGAAACATTCTAGAAAGACGTTGCACGACCTGGTAGGCTCAGGAGCTGCTGAAAGCCTGATACAGTTTTGACGTAGCACCAAGGACACTAGGCTGCAGGCGGGCATCTTTCATACCGCATCTGTGTGACGGCTGGTCTGTCGACGCTGGCGGAGTCGTCCCTTGCGCGCACGAAGACGGCTTGGGCATGAAGTTGAATATGCCCGTATTGCGCCGTCTACACTGGCTCAGCCGGTGTGCGTGTGCTAACGAGCGGACTAGGAGCCAAGTGCCTCGGCCAAATCATTCGTCCTTTATTGGGCTGCTAGCGTGGTACCGCGAACGCGCTTTGACGGCAGGCGTACTCCCATGGACGAGCACGCATAAGGCCATCAGCTCGCAGCAGCACCACATGGCGCCGTGCAGTGAGCATGACCGTCGCCGTGGACGTCGTGGTAATTGGCACCGGCGGTAGGCATGGCACCGCATGAAGCGTATACGAGCATCAATAAGAGCTCCAGCGCACCGGATCATGGGCTAAGGCTGCGAACGTTTGTCGAATCCCGACGTGGTGGGTCATGCTGCCTCTGTGGCCGCACGCGACAGCTAGGCTGCGAGGACCAGTCTTCCAATGGCGACAGCGCAGGACGAATGCATGTGAGCAGCACCCGTTCCTGGCCAGACGAATTATCTGCGGGCAGGCTGAGGTGCGCATCCTTTGGCGCGCCCATGCAGGAGTGCTCAACTGCGCTGATGGCGACAGCATCTGGCGGGCGAGAGCGAGCGAAATCTGATCGGCTGCTCCCGCTGCGAGAGATGACGAAATTCTCGAATGCTTCGGCAGATTGCATGGCCAACCACAGGGCTGCCACTCGCATACCGAGTCCCTGGGCAGGGGCGGTCGGCGTCGCCGGCATGTCCACAGGGGACATTTGGTTCACGCTTCGCAAGTCATTTGGTGCGAGCAGCAGCGAAGATTGCAATGTCATGCCAGGGATCAACGTAGAAGAGGCAGAGAAGACGGACGGGCTTCGATGCTTCCACAGGCGCGGCAGCACCTGTCAGCCGTCGTACCAAGAGGGGCTCGGCGGCGCCCCGTGTTCACGTTCCCTGTGCCGATAGAGCGCCCCCTGGTAGGCTAAGCCGATAGCAAAGCGGCAGGTTGCAGACGTGAATTCAAGGCCAGCAGCGCTGCAGTAGGTACACTTTCTTGCAGTAACTGTCTGCATGCATGCATGCATCGCATAACACAGGTACTCGAGCAGAAACATCCCGCGTCAGCCGCGAGTCGGCGACCAAGTGCAGCAGGCTGGCGGCTGACGAGATTGTGCAACGATGCAGGGTCGACAAATGGGCGACTCAGCGCGCCGCTGTAACAGGTAGCGAACTGATGACTTGCAGGATTGCTGCCTCTGGTAGAGAGGCCGCTAGCAGCGCACGGGAAGGTCGCAAACCCCACAGCAAAAGTGCCCTGCAGAGTGATGCATGCGTGCGGGTAATGAGTCGGGAGATGGTTAGCAGACATGGAATTGCTCGTGGCAGGTGTTCCGGGAGCCGACGGTGAGTAGTTAGGATGTGCGGGTTTTGCAGTGAATAAGCTGATTCGCAGGGGTCAGTGAGTGCATCGAGTGGTAGCGCGGTAGTGGTGGTGGTGGTGCTGTGGTAGAGGAGGGGTCGCCAAGACTCGCACATTTTACTGGGGAAGGCGCAAAGCACTCTGCCTTCCCATCCCACTGCACGCCACCATTACCGCACCCCTACACACTGCCGTGACTGCGCTGAAA